>PVIU01016486.1:0-44835 GCA_004026605.1 Ondatra zibethicus
GCCATGGTCAGTCCATCTATGGTCCAACTCTGTAAGTCTTCCGTTTAGAATGTCGCACACAGGGGACTCGTTCCACAGATAGACTGGCTTTTCTCACTTGGCATCTATCTCCCAATGGTTCCTCCTGGTCTGCCTACCTCTCCCCAAGCCTGGCTCAGAAGAGAGAACACCAAGGGAGACCGCTGGTTGACATCCTATGAAGGAAACGGAGATGGGGCAGGAGTGGGAAGCAGGCAGCTTGGGCCTGGGAGAGAATGAGGGCACCTACACGGAGAGCAGGAGGGGTCTTGGCTCCGAGAGGACAGATTCATGAGTCACAGCGGCCCAAGACTTTTCGGACGAAAAGTCAGAGCTGCAGTGAGTGACCTGCTTTGTGGGCCTCCCATGGCCTAGAGTGACCAACAAGCTGCTGCTCTCCTAGGACTGAGTCTAGAACTAGGGCACCTTCTCCTGTGCAGAAGCGACTTTCAACCCCGCAGGTGGGGCAGCCAGGTGGCTGGTGGGACCTCTGACCACGAGCCTGGGATTAAAGGCAGAGGCAGGCGGATCTCTGTGAGTTCGAGGCCAGCCTGGTCTACAAGAGCTAGTTCCAGGACAGGCTTCAAAGCCACAGAGAAACCCTGTCTCAAAAAAAAAAAAGATAGTACTTGGCTTTGGACCTAGGTAAGCACTCTAGTGCTGAGCTACACCTCCAGCCCCTCACTAGTGACTCTAGGCAAGCTCTCTTCTGCTGAGCCACACCCCCAGCCTTCTTTTTACTTCTGTGAAGACAGCCTTACCATCTGGTTTTACAGATGGGGGATTGAGATGCAGGTAAGTCAGGTCCCTTGTCTGAGCCATGCATGCACAGTAGATATAAACGGAGTTGGATCGGGACCCAGGTTCCCTGGCTCTGTACTCATCCTTCTTTATTATGACATCTGTTTGTTTCCTTCCAGCCCTCCTCACAACTGCTTGGTGGATTTGTTTATTGCCTGTCGCTGCCAGTCAGCCACTAAGCTCCTGTCTTTCGGTGTTTTGAGGTGGGGGTCTCATCAGGTAGCACAGACTGGCCTCCTAATCCTCCTGGATGCCACTACAACTAGATCACATTTCGTGTCTTGTCCTTTGCTACATCCCCAGCTTTAGAACAGTACCTGATGTACAATAGCCCCACAGGAGACCTCTGCTGAGGAACTGGGACAGTCACCAGTGAAGAGTTTGGAGAGCTGGGTCCCTCAGACAGTGCTGGTGGGAATGTAAAGTAAGGTGTCCATCCAGAAACACAGTTTCATGAAAACCAAACACACTGCTATCATATGACCCAACCCATTGCACTCTTGGGCACTTAGCCCAGAGAAATAAGACTTATGTTTACACAGAGATCTGCCCACCATTGTTCATAAAAAAGCTTTACTGCTTACCAAGTCTGGAATCAGCCCAGGTGATCCACAAACCTGTGGAGTGTCCACACTGTGGCATAATCCTCAGTGGAGAGAAAGTGCTGTGGAGACGGGCAGTCTGGAGGGGGAACCAGCTGTGGAGACTCACTCAGGGAAGATTGGAGGGGGAACCAGCTGTGGGGACTCACTCAGGGAAGATTGGAGGGGGAACCAGCTGTGGGGACTCACTGAGGCAGGCTGGAGGGGGAACCAGCTGTGGAGACTCACTCAGGCAGGCTGGAGGGGGAACCAGCTGTGGGGACTCACTGGGGCAGGCTGGAGGGGGAACCAGCTGTGGGGACTCACTGGGGCAGGCTGGAGGAACCATTGGGAGATAGATGCCAAGTGAGAAAAGCCAGTCTGTCTGTGGAACGAGTCCCCTGTGTGCGACATTCTAAACGGAAGACTTACAGAGTTGGACCATAGATGGACTGACCATGGCTAGGAATGGGGTATTGGTGGGAGGTGGGCGTGGAAGAAGCAAGAACCAGCATGAGGGACTTTACAGTGACAAAACTTCTGGAACAGAGGACAGGGATGAAACCCATGGGCTCACTCAAGGCACCCTCCGTGCTCCTGTTATGATGGTGCGGAATACACAAGCATGCACGTGGTGAACTAGGAACCCTGAATAATGAGCTGGCAAGATAGTTCAGCATGTAATGTCCTGGTCACCCAACTTCAGTCTCGGGAACCCACATCCAGATTGAAGGAGAGGACCAACCACAGCGTCATCCTCTGGCCTCCACGCACACGCACCCTTGCTGTGACACCTGTGCACCCTCCTGCCACACACAATTGATAATTTTTTAAAAAGAAGAGAAGCCGAATGTGATGTAATCCTAGCAGGATGGACAGGGCAGCACCCAGTCCTTAGAAGATCCATGGACAGGAGGTTAAAGTTGGTGGAGACAGGGGAATACCACAATTTCAAGGCCAGCGTAGGCTATGGTAGTAAGTTGTAGGACCACAAGGGCTGTAGAGTATAAAACCATCTTAGAAAACAAGAAAAAAGCCTGAATAAAATCAAGATTACATTTTAGTTAAGATACTATTCTAGAGTTTTATCCAGTGTTAGCATTTACAAACTAGGTTTAGTAACTTTTTATATTATGTCTCACGATTCCATGTGAGTCTACAATAACCCCCCCCCCCTTGGATTTTTCAAGACAGGGTTTTTCTGTGTAGCCCTGGCTGTCCTGGAACTCACCTGCCTCTACCTCCTGAGTGCTGGGATTAAAGGCATGCACTACCACCTCCCAGCTCTAAAATAATCTTAATAAAAATTTTATTTGATGAGATTTATTGGCTCCCAACATACCCAGGCTCAGTAAGTGGTAGCTGTTGTTAGCCCTGTTCTCCTAACCTCATCACACCAGTCCATGCAAACTGTTCTCTTGTGTCTTTACATGAAATGTAGACTACTGCCTTGCTAGAGTTCTCTAGCAAGAGACTCTGAGAATATGGGGTGTGTGTGTGTGTGTGTGTGTGTGTGTGTGTGTGTGTGTGTGTGTGTGTGAAAATGCAAAATCTAAAAAGAAAACTCATTTGTAAAATTGCTAGTGATACGTGGTGATGTATACCTGTAATCCCAGCATTTGGGAGGTAGAGGTAGGAATGTCAGGAGTTCAAGATTATCCAGGGCTACATAATGAGTTAGTGGCCTGCCTGGACTACATGAGACTCTGTCTCTAAAAAAAGAGAAAAACTTTTCTGTGGTTCTGGGCATGGTATGACATGTCTATGATCTTAGTACTGGGTGGGGGCGTTGGGCTCAGACAGGAGGAGCTGGAGTTCTGGGCCAGCCTGGGCTACATAGAGAGGCCTTGTGGGTGGGGGGTGGGAATAGAAAGTTTCCAGTAAGACAGGAAGAGAGAAAGGAATGAAGAGGATTCTGCAGATGTGGGAAATGGGCAAAGCTTAGAAGACCATGGATAAGAGGTCAAGAGTTGACCCTTAGGCCAGACATGGAAAGGGGGTTCAGACCTTGGGGAGAGCTGACCAGATTTTGCATTTCCTTGTGATTCCAGTGGCTTTCCAGAGATGGGGTCTAAGAATCAGATGTGAGAGACCAGCAGCTGGGTCCCCAGATGTGATAGAAGTCAGCTACCAGAGAAGGGGGAAGACAGCAGACGAGCCCCAAATAACAGGGTCAAAGGTGACTCCCAGGCCAGGGTCCCCGAATGTGATAGAAGTCAGCCACCAGAGAAGGAGGGAAGACGGCAGCTGAGCCCCCAAATAACAGGGTCAAGGGTGGCTCCCAGGCCCTGGCTGCTTCGTCACTCTCCTGCATTTGTTCACACACTTAGCAGGGTGAGGAAGGAAGAAAGACTGGGTACAAAAAAGCTGCCCTGGCTCTAGCTTCATCATCCTGTGGAAATAGGTTTATCTTCATCACTGGGTGTAGTGATATTTCATTTGTATTTTAATAAATAGAGCTTGCCTGAAGATCAGAGAGCCACACTGGTCAGCTATACAGACCAGGCAGTGGTGGCACACACCTTTAATCCCAGTAATCACACTAGTTATCCATATAGACCAGATGATGGTGGTGCACACCTTTAATCCCAGCCCTAGAAAGGATTATAAAACAGGAGGAGACAGCTCTCAGCTCAGTCTCATTCTGAGATTCTAGAGGCAGGATTGCTATTTCAGTCTGAGGTCGAGGTAAGAGCCAGTGGCTGGCTGCTTTGCTTTTCTGATCTTCAGTTTGAACCCCAATATCTGTCTCTGAGTTTTTATTAATTGTGTTACACCTGGGCCTCTACAAGGCCCCAAACACAGGTGTGCTAATGAGACCCTTTCCTGAGAAGCAAGGACAAGGAAGAAGTGCTGTTTGGGGTGGTGGGGACAATTTGCTCAGTTCAGGACATCTGAAGATATCAGGACAGTTGTAGATAATGTCGAAATTCATCAAATGTCACTGGCTATGGTGGTTTGAATAAGATGTCCCATACCATTGACTATGGCATTTGAATAGTTGGTCCCCAGTTGGTTCCCTCCCCAACTGTTGGGGGGATCTTAGGAGGTATGGCCTTGCTGGAAGTGTGTCACTAGGGTGACATTTAGAGTTTGCTTCCTCTGTTTTCTGATTGTGGTCTGAGACGTGAATTCTAAGCTGTTCCTGCTGCCATGTCTGGTGCTTGCTCACTCTTCCCCACTATGATGGCAATGGCCTCTTATCCCTCTGGAGTCATAAGACCAAATAAGCCCTCCCTTCTATGAATTGCCTCGGTCATGGTGTTTTATCACAGGAATAGAAAAGTAGCTAATATACTGGACATGGTTGCTCACACCTGTAATCCCAGCACTTCAGAGGCCAAGACAGGAGGATCAGACGTTCAAGATCATCCTCAGCTACCTAGGGACTTCCAGGCCAACGTCTGAGACCCTGTCTCAAAAACAAAAGAAAAGAAAAAGAAAACCAATCCCCACACAAGTCATCAAATATATTGTTAAAACAGGTACATTTTACCACATGTAACTATATTTCAGTGATTAAATACAGAGTTACACACTGTCAAATAACAATTGTAATGAAATAGCCATGTGTCTGGTGCTCTCTGCCAAGTGCTTTCCAGATTCATGTGACAAGCTGTGTCGATGCTTTGCAGGTCCAACTGCTTACAGATAAAACAGCGATCAGACCCAGGGCAAGCTGGGTTCAGAGAGAGCACCCCTTTGTGTCCACACTTCTCACTTGCTCTTTCATCTGATGGGGTGATGGGACGCTGGGAGTCTAGAAAGAGGTCCACGCGCTGAGGTCCGAGGGCCTTGTGCCTTCTCAGAGCTCACAGCAGTGGCCCAGATCCTAAAGTCCGACCTTTGATGCAGGAACAGAGCAGCTGCAGGAGAGCCAGCCAGCTTCAGGACTGTCTGTCATCCTCAGCCCAGCAGCTGGGGACAAGCCCCCTGCTGCTATCAGGAGCAGCAGAACACGGGGACCTGCTGTAGCTCAGCAGCTGTTGTGAAGATGGGGGAAATACAGTGAGCCACTGCTGGCGGTTCCCACATACACAGGGCATCCCTGAGGACTGCAAACCATCTCTTTATACGGGGGTAGCTGGCCTTCCTGTTCCTGCAGCTGCTGCCCATTTCCCGCTTGTGGAGATCTTCCTTTAATAATCGAAAAGTAACTGGCTGGCCGGATGTAGTGATACCTGTCTATAATCCCATCGCTCAGGAGGCTGAGGCAACAGGATCTCAAGTTCCAGTACAGCCTGGGCTGCATAGCAAGACCCTGTCTTAGAAAAACAAAGCGAAGACAGCTGGCTAGCCTGCACATCTCCATCAGGATTTTGTGCTTGCAAATAGCAAACACACTGGCACCATCTAACCAAACAGGAAAGGTGTTTCTCATATGTTCTAGAAATCCAGAGGTGGGTGACATCAGCCTGGGTGTAATCAGCAGCTCCACATGTGTGTCCCAGATACCAGCCCTCGATCTTGGCTTCTTCCTCGTGTCCCTGGGTCCCAGAATGGCTTCCAGTGACATCTAGAGCCATGTGCTTTCTCGCCTTCAGGCATTGAGAGAGCACACATCAGAGACCCTTCCCCCTTGAGTGATAAATCCTTTCTGGCTACAATTGGTTCAGCTTAGGTCGTGTGTCCCTGCCAGTTGGCCAGTCAGATCAGAGAGGAACAACTCACCCTGTTGCCTTTGACCAATTAGAGCTGGGAAGTGGGAATTGAGCCTGCATCTCAGTGCCCACCACAGGGTAGAGAGACTCTGCTCTGTTCCTGCCTGGAGCTCACACACTCACAGATGGCATCAGGCTCAACAGATTTGGTGGCTCTTGAGAACAAAGCAGTGTGGTTTTCCTTTGAAGAAGTACTGTGCCCTGAGTCCTGCTCCTCCTCTGTGCCTCCTCATCCCCCATCCCCACAGGAAGAGAAGCAGAGACTTGCTGCGCAGCTTGTCTGCTGCTAGAAAAAAACGACTACCTCCTCCTGTCCCTGGGTAGATTGTCTTCCTTTTTTCTCAGTCCCTCCAGCCACTACTACCTCTTTTCAAAGTGTCTGTGGTATGGCTGTGGCTATAGACCTATCCTTGCCAAATAGATCTTGAAATTTGGTAAGGAATCAGCTGTATGAGGTGGCACTCACCTTTAATCCCAGCACTTGGGAGGCAAAGGCAGGTGGATCTCTGTGAGTTCGAGGCCAGCCTGGTCTACAGAGTAAGGATAGCCTGGGCTATGTAGAGAGACACTGTGCAGCTTGTGTTTGAGAGCTGTCCACATTGCTAAGTGCCAGCCGTGACCACCTGGTGTTCTCTGCTACATCTCGCATTCCTAGTCCCCTAGTTGAGGTAGAGTTGTCTGCAGATCCACAGCACAGCAAAAAGTGCTTCACGTGTCCCCACGAATCTGTAAGGCCCAATCCAGGGTCACTGCTGGCCTTGGGCCATGGACAGGTAGGTGGCAGGTGTTCATTCTCATTCTACCCAAGCTCCTGCCCATAAGACTGCTCCAGCCCACACTCCTCACCTCAACATCTGTATCTCCTAGGACACCAAGGCTGGTGGGTACGTGTGTCTGGTGCGTGCGCATCCACAGTGGGGTGTGTCCATCCTTTGCTTGTGCTCGCCTTGCCAGTACATCCATCCCTTCACTGGCCCTGCAGCCTAGCAGACAAGTTGTGTGTGCTGCAGAGGGCAGAGCTGGAGAAGTTACCATGGCTCTTTGCAGGAATCTAGAAGATCATGAATAAATCACAGATAATTGGAAATTGAGTTATTTATACTGTTGGAGTTTGGTTTTGTTTGGATTCAGATTGTAGTGGTGCCTTGGTTCTTTCCTCTTGAAGGTATTTAAATTTTAATTTTTAAAGGAGCCCACAGCTGACAGATTTGAACTTTTAAAAGAGATTATGGATTTTTTTCCTAGAGAGTGAATATTTTAAAGAAACTGGAATTTTAATGAGTTTGAATTTGTAAAGGCTGTGGAACTTTAATAATTATTCATGATTTTACCGGACAGTGGTGATGCACACCTTTAATCCCAGCACTTGGGAGACAGAGGCAGGCAAATCTCTGAGTTCGAGGCTAGCTTGGTCTGCAGAACGAGTTCCAGGAGAGCCAGGGCTGTTACACAGAGAAACCCTGACTCAAAAAAAAAAAAAAAAGGAAAATTCGTGATTTTAATGTGAAATCTTAGGAGTGAATTAGAAGGAAAGGGCAGTAGCTCAGTAGTGATGCGTTTGTGTGTCGAGTTGACAAGGGGTCAGTTGTACTGACTGGTTTTGTGTGTCAACTTGACACAAGCTACTGTCATCAGTGAGGAAGGAGCCTCAGCTGAGGAAAGCCCTCCATGAGAACCAGCTGTAAGGCGTTTTCTCAATTAGTGATCAGTGGGGGAGGCCAGCCACGGTGGGTGGTGCCATTCCTAGGTTGGTGGTCCTGGGTTCTATAAGGAAACAGGCTGAACAAGCCAGGGGAAGCAGGCTTGTAAGCAGCTCCCCTTCACAGTTCTGCATCAGCTCCTGCTCTCGGAATCCTGCCCTGCTTGAGTTGCTGTCCTGGCTTCCTTCAGTGATGGACAGCAATGCTGGCGTGTAAGCCACATAAACCCTTTCCTCCCCACCTTGCCTTGCTCTTTAGTCATGGTGTTCGCAGCAATAGAAACCCTAACTAAGACAAATTTGTGCCAGAAGTGGGGTGTGTGTGTGTCTGTGTGTCCACATCTACAAAGGAACCTCTGGCTGGGGAGGGGTATTGACAAGGAGAGGGCTCAGCAAAGAAGCAGAAGGAATGGCAAGTTTCTCCAGAGCCTGTGCTGGTGACCCTGATCCCAGACACCAAGGGATTAATGTGTTCACACCCAAAGGTAATAAAGTGAGGCGTGCGCCTCACTCAGGGCTGGCAAAGAGGAATTGGAATGCTTTGGGGAGTGCAGCAGGAGTGAACTCTGCCCTCACTCAGATCCAGCTCCAGGGTGTCCTCAAGCCATGGACAATGCCACTTTTAGTTATGGTACAAGGCCAGGAAAGCTTAGCCATTAAGAGCATTCTTAGTCAGTGGTCAGGATATGAACTCAGCAGTGTAGCCTTCCTTATGCAAATTACTTTTGTTTGTGCCTCAGTTTCTCATGTATGAAATGGGAATGGCAATAGTATCTCCCTAGAAGATTGTACTGATCAAGTGAGCCAGCATATGAACAGTGCTTAGAGCAGGGCCTGATGGGAAGTGGGTCTCCTGCTACCTGGGATTGTCTCAGATGACCTCTGTGAGGAGGGTCACACAAGTAGGTGTGACCAGTTCCATGGTTTTGCTCTTATCTGACTGCTGTGTCTAGGGAAGCACCTGATAGAAACACCTGATAGACAGGCAACTCAGGAAACCAATCAGGGCTGTCCCTGAGCAGAACATGAGTTAGTGGATTGGCTAAACAGAGGAGAGTGGTGGGGCTAATACCCAAGCTTCCAGTGGCACATTCCTGTCACTCAAGCCCAGGTGAGGGAAAGTGAGTTTGAGGCTTACCAGTTGTGGGACCCCATCTTTGCAACAAGCAGAAGGCAGCTGGGCGTGGTGGTGCACAACTTTCATCCCAGCGCTCAGGAGAAGAGGCAGGTGAATCTGTGAATTCAAGGTTAGCCTGTTCTACCTAGCTTGTTTCAGGCCAACCAGACTGTATAATAAGACCCTGTCTTGGGGTGGAGGGGACAGCGGGACAAAGGAAGGAAAGACAGAAAAGCCGAAACAGAAGGAGAGTTGCAGATTGGTGAGCCTTTATGGTCAGAGGTGGTTTTCAAAAGGGGGACATGCCAGGTCCTTTCTCAGTGTCGTGTGTTTTGTTCTCATCTTGTTGAACACACACAACCTTCTTGGAAAACAGGGAGCTTTCTTTTTCTGGGAGTGGCACTTTCCAATGTACTGTCTCTGGTTCATCCAGCTGCACAGGTGTGTGTGTGTCTGTGTGTTGTGTGTGTCTCTGTGTCTGCAAAGCTCCTGCCTCTGGCTGGGAGGGGGTCGATATTGACAAGTAGAGGACTCAGCAAAGAAGCAGAAGGAATGGAAAGTTTCTCCAGAGCCCATGCTGGTGACCCTGACTCCAGGCACCAAGGGACCATAGTCAAGATTGTGGACCAATAGTAGTAGTGGTGGCATATGCCTTTAACCCCAACACTCAGGAAGCAGAGACTGGCGGAACTCTGAGTTCAAGGCCAGCCTGGTCTATAGAGCAAGTTCCAGGAGATTCTCCAAAACTACACAGAGAAACTCTGTTTCAAAAAAAAAAAAAAAATGCAGACTGGCACTGTAACCTGGGCTGGAGACCACCGTGCTGTGCTTCAGTGTCCTTATTTGTAACCGAGGGACCTTGGTAGGACTGCCTGTCTGTCAACATTGTCCCCTTCTACATTAGCAAGTGAGGGTAAAGGAAGTGCAGGCCACCAGCGCAGTGCAGCCTGGGACGGAGGGAGACACCTTTCAAGTCTGCTGAACCCCCTGGTGGACATTCAGCTGCCAGAGGGTGAAAGGGAAGTGCTGGGTGAGGCTACTCCTGTTTATTAAGAAAGCAGTCTTTGGCACGAGTGTCTCCCTCTGCCCCCAGCAGACCCATTTACCTTCGGTTAACTAGAATTAACCCTCCAGAGTTGCTGCTTGGGTTGGGCACCCTGCTGACCCAGCCCAATGCAAACTTGTCTCCATGAAAAAGAGTAGCAGCGTGAGTCTGAGTGTACCTACCAGCCCTGGTGTCCTGGGGACAGCACTACCAGAGTCCATCCTCACTTTGGTTCTGGCTTAAGAAGGGAAATAATGAATGACATCACTGTCGTCACCCCCCCCCATCACCTCTGCAGTGGGAGTGACACGGCCAGCCCTGGGTTCTGCTGGGGTCCTGGAGGGGAAGAACCTAAATAGATGCCCCTCTCTGGAATTGGACTGAGGCCGGCTTTAATGTAGAAAACTGTCACTTTTTTGTTTGGTTGGTTGATTTTATTTTTGGAGACAAGAATGACCTTGAATTACTGATCCTCCTGTCTCCTGATTGGAGGGGCGTGAGGGGAAGAAGGGAGGACGACTAAGCCCAGTTTATGTGGTGCTGGGGATCAGGCTCAGGCTTACTGCGAGCTAGGCTAGGACTATGCTAATAGTTAAGCCCAGCTCTAGTTTATCATTCATTATACAAGGAGATCTGAGCACTGGCCATTTGATGAGAGGTGTATCTGTGTGTGTGTGTGTGTGTGTGTGTGTGTGTGTGTGTGTGTGTGTGTGTGTGTGTGTGTGTGTGGCCATTTGAAGAGAGGTGTATCTGTGTGTGTGTGTGTGTGTGTGTGTGTGTACTGTTATTGTTGCTTGGTTTTTTGAGACAGATTCTCACTCTACAGCCTTGGCTGGCCCCCCACTTGGTGATAACTGCCCCAAGAAGTTGGACTGAGCTGGAGAATGATTTAACAGCACTTGGTGCCCTTACAGAAGGCCCAGGTTAGGCTCCCAGAAACATTTGTAATTCTAGCTTTGGGCTTTTCCCATGGCCCCGCATGTGTACATACACACGTGCAGACAAAGTCATACTCTTCAGGAGGCAGATGCAGGAGGATCTCTGTGAGCTCAAGGCCAGTCTGGTGTACATAGGGAGCTCTAGGACAGCCAGGACTACTTTGAGAGATCCTGTCTTCTTTTAAGAAGAAAAGGAGAAGGAAAGAGAAAAAAAAGGAAGGGGGTGATTTAAAGTAATTTGGGAAATAAATGAAAGTATAAACAACTGGTCACTACTGTCTTCAGTTTTGGAACGTGTGTTCCCAGCCTCTCTCTGAATGCATGTGTGTATTCTTTGCTGCAGGAGTCAGTAGACGTGGGATGCTCCATGAGCCATCAGGGGGCCAATGCTGTTGCTTTGTTTCCCTTTATAATCAATGCCATTAATATTTTTCTTCTACTCTAGTTATTTCTTTGGGATCAATTCCCAGAAGTAACATTACTGGTTCGGAGGGTAAGAACATTTTTATTTTGGTTGCCACATTGCCTGGAGAAAGGTTCCACTGCATGCACTTGTGTGTGTGTGTGTGTTTGTGTCAGTCTGTGTTGTGCATCTTGCAATCTGTCTTCTTCCACCTGGCCTGAGGCGCCCTCTCTGCAACACTGCCCAGGGGCAGAATGATACAGAAACAGAGCAGCCAGCTTTCAGGATCTGCTAGCCAGGCCAGTGGGCCGGAGAAGAAGCTGTAACCCTTCCAGAGCCTTCTGTGTATTGCTGCAGGCGTAGGGCTGGCATTCATGTTTCTGTCCTCCCTTGAGATCTGTGCTCCCCTCCTTACTCTGGGGAGGAAAGCAGGAGCCCACCTCCCTTTTGAAGGTGGGTGGAGGTCCCTTCCTCTGTCCCCAGATGACCTGTGGTAAGTTGCTCTGAGACTGTTCTGAGACACAGCCCTGGTCTCCTGGCCCGTCCTGCCTCGTAATTGCTCTTTCCCTAGCAGGTCCGGAGGTTTGTGTCCACACAGACCCTGCCCATGATGGATGGGTGGGTGGGGGCTACGAAGGGAGAGAAAGCACTACCCGCCAAGGGCACTATCTAGTGTAGTTCCACAAGCGGGCATCTCACACACCAGTCAGAACGGGTGCTTTTGCAGAACCAAAACAAATCCTCAGGTCTCCAAAGACAGATCTAATGGCTGAGGTTAGATCTCAGGGGTTGGAGAGATGGTTCAACAGTGAAGGGTGTTTAGTGGTTAAGGTCTAGGAGACCCACTCAGATTTGGTTCCAAGTGCCCACAACTACCTGAAACAACAGTTCCAGGGCATCTGAAATCTCTTGTACCCATAAAGTTATACAGGCACATACACATACATACATATGTAGATGGAAGTTTCTGACCCATCCGGACCTTTGGTCTCTCTGTGATCTTCAGTGGGTGGCTTGCTGCTTTGAGCCCCAAAGTTCTACTCTGTAAAGTGGGGGAGATAATAAGCCCCCACAGAAGTGCCATGTAGGATCGGCAGAGTATAAAGGCAACTCATTGATGAGAAACAAAGTAGGAAAGGGGGAGATTGGTAGGGTTTAGGGGTCGAGACACCCTTGCTGTGGGAAGGCTCCTGGACTGGATGGAGCAGGCTGTAGCTGGACCTCAGCTCCACAGACGTGGAGGGCGGGGCTTCTCCCACTGGTGACTTCTGGTGCTATGGAGTGGTGCTGGACCACCGGGGGCTCACAGGACCGACATGGAGTCGGCCAGACCCGGGTGTTGGTCCACACCCTTCCCTCCCATCCTGTGTCCATCTCGCCTGTTTTCCCTAGTCTGAGTGCATTTTGCCTAAGTGCTCACTTGTGGTAAATAGAGGCTTGAGCCCCAGGGGTTGCTGCTGTGCTCTGACAAGGATGTGGCAGTCAGGGATCAGGGTCCACTTAGGATAAACCACTGTGGCAGGAGAACGCTACCTAAGAGACAAGGCTCAGTTTAGGGTATGTCCAGCACCCACTTCTCTCTCTTCTCTCCCCACAGAAGCCTTTTTGATCACTCACCAGGGGTCTCCACTCACACCCCCAGTATCCTCCCAGCACACGGCCGTCCTCAGGTGAAAACTCCCCAGCCCAGCCCTCCCCTGCTCCCCAGGAACAGGATGGGGCTTGAACAGCTGTTCTTTTACAAGGATTCCCTGACTGTGTTTAATCAAGATTGTCAAATATTGATTTAATCTCCAGGCCCAACAGATGTGATCTTAGCAGGTTTCAGTGGCAATTAGCTGGAATTAGCTTGCAAGTCAGGCTCCATGCTGACGGGACGCCATCTTCTGCCTAAGAGCCTAGCCTGGCCAGGGGCAAAACTTACATGGGGACCCCCTCAGTGTTTTATCTGTGGGCTCGACCTGGGTATAGCCTGTGGGAGCCACCCACCCACTGTTGCGCCTTATGAGGGCAATGGAGATACTGGGTAGCAGTGAGAAGCAGCAGCCATGGACTCCTGTGCTGTAGTTTGCCTGTGAGCTTGCTAGTGAGACACCCACAGGCAGCCGGGAGCAGAGGCCCTGTCCCCTGACATGTAGTTACCCCACAGGCTCTTCCTCCTGCCTTTGAGGCCTGTCTCTGTCATGCCTCCCCCTTTCTAGGGCATGGCTGCTCCTAATCATGGCCAGGAAGCATCTCTTTCCAATTGTGCATCTCCAAGTCACATTTGGAGAGAGTGGGACTGTGTCCAGATTGGAACAAGATGTTCAAGCCACATGTGCTCTGGGGGAGGTGTGACACCTTCACTCACCCATCAGGTCCCACAGGTGCTCCAGGGGCCACCTCCCCACCCCAGGCTCTGGGCTCCTGGGAAAGGGGGCTTGCTATTCCTGTAATTCAAAGGGAGCCATTACAAGGCTGCGTTTGGTTTGCTTGATGTATCGGTACGTCACCATGCAGTGAGTGTGCTGAGCCTTGTCATAAGCAGATGTAGGACTGTGCTCAGACTAAAGCCGTATCCTCTTCTCCATCTTAAAGATAGGAAATGGAGGCAGAGAAAGACTCCTCTTCCTCTGTGTGCCCGAGATCTAGCTAGTTTGGTGGCAGTCAGAGTGGAATTTGGGTGGTCTTCACTTCAGTCCGCGATGCTACAGCTGCTGTGCAAGGGAGACCTCCAAGAGCTAGCGGCACAAACTCTCAAGGCGTTGTTGACTCTTTAGCTGGGGTTCTCTCTCTCTCTCTCTCTCTCTCTCTCTCTGAGGCTCTAACCTATATGAACTCAGCTGCAAAAGAGAACAAAATAAAATGAAGATGTGGCCGTGTAAGCCTTTGAGTGAGCTCAGCCTCCGTGTGGCAGGGTCATCACCAGGTCTTAGGACTCACTGTGGGGAAGGGCACATGTGGTTAGGGTACCATGGCCCAAGAGCAAGGCTCATACAGGTACTGCCCAGCTGTGGAACTAGTAAGTCTCCAGAGTTTGTTCCATTTTATAAGAGGGTCTGATGTGTAGCTCAGGCTGGCTTCACACTCTCAGTTAGCCCAGTAGGTGCTGAGATAAGGCCTGCACCACCACACGCAGCACATCTGCTTTAAGACAAGGGTGGCATTAGCCCCTTCCTCCCAGCCTTGTTCTGTGGATTAAATAGGTCCATGCATAAAGCCCTTGACTTAGCATGCTACAAGCATGCATTCGGGCTGTCAGCACGCAGTCAGTGTGTGCTCTTGTGGACATCTCGTGCTTCTTCTCCACTGCTCTGTCTCACTTTGCTACAAGTGCTTTGTCCTTCCTGGACTGAGTCATCCAGGTTCACTCAACCTATTCTCTGCTCACGCAATTAGGCTGTTGAGGCTCTTCTGTTCACAGCAGTGTGAACACCCATGCACCTGCCTTGACATGCCATGGTATAAAAATAAAATAGAATGCACACCAAGAATTTCAGTGTGTGATTTTTATTCATGATTCCTCTTCCCCAAGGGAAAAGAGTCATGCCTATTAAACACCCATAAAAGCAGGGCAGGTTACTAGAGCCGGGTGGAGTGGACTGGCTCTAGATACACACTGCCCTTTTCAATTAAACACATGAGTCCTCTGAGTTCTTTGGCACTGAATGCAGAACAGGTTTTCATGGTCAAGGCCTGGATCACTGTTGTGGGGCTAATAACTGTCTTTGCATTGACTACTCCTAATGAGACTGGGGTACTGTAACATGGACCCTGGTATTGCTCAAACCTCCACTGAATCAGGCAACCAGGAAGAAACTCATTGCTTCACCTGTGACCACTAGGCTGTTGCTGCCTCTCCATGTAGCCTCACAGCACACTTGACTTTCATTTAGAGCAAAGTGGCCAAGGGTGGGAGCAAAACTTCCATGGTTTGAGTCCTACCTAATTGTGCTACCTGCCAAACAGGGTGACTTGGTCATGTTACTGTCCTTGCCCCATTTTTGAAATGGGTATGGAGGAGGTCCCTACTGTGTGGAGTTGTACACACCTAACGCCACGGCCCTATTTCTCCAACCAGGACTGGAGCCACCATCCCTGGCCCCCTAGTTAGGAAATAATTAGGTCTTCATTGCTCCCTTTAAATGGGATCTGGTCACTTGCCGCCCAGTGGGTCCTGCTAACTGCCTTTTGCGTCACCCTTTGCTGACACTGGAACTGCCCTGCCTTTCTCCCACTCACTCTTCTCCAGCCGCCTTCTTGGCATCCCAGGAGCCAAACTTGGTAATCTCATTCAGACAATGTCAGTGAAGAACATTCAGAACCATCGGGAGGCCAGAGGAACGAGAGTGAATAAGGACCAGGAAAAGCTAAGCCAGTGTCCCAGGGTGACACTCTCTAGGCCCAGGTGTACTGTGAGCCTCCCATGGTTTCAAGATGCACCAACTCCCCCAAGTTCTACCCACCCTGCCCTGTTTCCATACTGGTAGGGCGGGGGAGCTCCCTCCAAAGCTTTCTGGAAGAACGGGAGTGCAAGTGGAGTCCAGAATGCTTGGGACCAGAAAGCAACAGTGGAATTTTCCATTTGTAGCATCACGATGGCACTTGGACCTTTAAAAATGAATAATAAATAAGGGGGGCGGTCTCATGTAGCCCAGAATGGCCTCAACTCACAGTGTAGCCACAGATGTCCTTGAACTTCAGATGCTCGCTCTCTCTACCTCTAGGGCTAGGATTAAAGATGTGCATCCCTGTGCCTACTTTGGCACTTACAATGTTTAGATTTTCAAGTTTGGGGTGTTCAGCCTGGAAGGGCAGTGGTGATGGAGAAGCAGGAATGTACCCACTTCACAGAGTGAGGTTGTGCCACTGCCACACCGCTGCTGGAGCCTAGCCATTTGGTTTTTGGGCACACACTGTGCTTCTCTCATATTTGGTTGCCCTGTTGGGAAGACTTCAGTGTGTTTTAGCATGGGACAACTCACCAAGCCCCAGAGGTTGTGGGTACCACTCAGCTCAGCACAGCACAGAGAGATCCAGCTGTGTGCCTGGGGAGAGGCTCTGTGCAGAGCCCCCAGCTTGTAGAACATCTGTGTGTTGATAGCAAGGTGTGATTGACAGTGACCATCTGTCAGGAGTGCATGCCACAGCAAGTCAGGTTTCCAGCTAAGCCACCAGTTGTCCCACCCAGCCCCAGTGTGACCTCAGAGGGAAAAAAGTCTCCATCTGTGCAGTACCTGGGCCACATAACCCTCCATGAGCACAGCTTAGCACAGGCTGTCCTGGGAAGCATCCCTGTGTTCTGGAGCTAAAGCTTTAATGGTAGAGTCAGTTCATAAATCAATATGAACAGGAACATTTCCACCTTGTGACACCTGCCATTCACCAGAGGCTGCAACCCAGCCTCTCTACCCACATTCAGCCCGTCCCTTACTTTGTGGACAGTCATTGTAGTTTCTCAGTAATGCTCCTGTCTTAGTTAGGGTTTCTATTGCTGTGATGAAACCCCATGATCAAAGCAACTTGGGGAGGAAACGGTTTATTTCACTCACCGCAGTTCATTATCAAAAGCAGTGAGGGCAGGGACTCAAGTGGGGCAGGAGCCTGGATGCAGGAGCTGATGCAGAGGCCATGGAGGGAGCTGCTTACTGGTTTGCTCCTCATCATGGCCTGCTCAGCCTGCTTTCTTATAGAATCAAGGACCTCTAGCCCATGGATGGCACCACCTGCAATGGGCTGGGACCTCCCCCATCAATCACTAATTAAGAAAATGCCCTACAACCAGATCTTATGGAGGCACTTTCTCAGTTGAGGCTCCCCCCTCTCTAAATACTCTAGCTTGTATCGAGTTGTCATAAAACTAGCAGGCATGGTGGTGCACCTTGATAATCCTAGTATTCCTGCAGTCTTGGGACTCCAGATGACACTGAGGCAGGAGCATCACAAGTTCAAGGTTAGCCTGAGATACTTAGTGAAAGCATGTCTGAAAAAGGAGATGGAGGATGAAAATTCAGGCCTGGGATGTGGCGCATCGATGGAGTGCCTGCAAGGCTCAGGTCAGAAGGAGCAAAGGGTTCACTAATAGACGGGACAGTGCTTCACCATGAAGAGCGAAGCCTGCCGCCTCTTCTTGTGATACTAGGGTACACCGTCTCCCTTTCACAGGTTGGAAGCCACTGAGGGAAATATAAAGCAGGGAGAAGGCAGGGAAATGGGGGAACTCAGACACATGGGTTTCCTGAGATTCCTCCTAGAACTCTTCAGTGCACACTAGGTTTTGTTGCTGTCACCCCTGACACTTTCGTGTTTCAGATGGGGAGAAATTACATGAAATTCTAGATTTCTGATTGCTTTGGAAAGCTGGGGTGACCCAATAGTCTCGGTTCTCAGATTGGGGTATCTAAGGACCATGCCCCTGGTATGTAGTTCACAGTGGGCACCCTCACCCCTTTCATCTTCCCTGTTTTCTCCCTGGGGTCTGGCTTTCTCCCTGTGCCATCTCCTGAGTTTCTCAAGGAATGTTCCTATACCCCTCACTCGTGGGCACCCACAGGAAATAGGCCATCTTGATCCCTCCCCTCTCTCTTCTACTTCTCCCCATCTCAGAGGCTGGTGTCTCTTCTGTTTGGGCCCATGAACCTGTTCCACGGCCCCTCTTTGTTTTTCCCTGAAGTTCACACTGTACCTCTAAACATATGTTAGAAAACACCTACTACATGACTCATGAGCACACAGGGGCATCACTTCCTCATTAGGCAAGCACTCTGGGGGTCTTTACCAGAGTAGCTATGCCCAGCCTCAGAGACTGTGGTGGTTTGAATAGAAATGGCCACATAGACTTATATATTTGAATGCTTGGTCATCAGGGAGTGACGCTACTTGAGAGGGATTGAAGAGGTTTGGCCTTGTTGGTGAACTTTGCACTTTTAAAAGCCCAAACTAGTCTCAGTGTCTCTCATCCTGCTGCCATTAGATCTGGGTGTGGAACTCCCAGCCACCATGTCTCCCTGCAGGCCGTCCGTCATGCTCCCACCTTGATGACAATGGACTAACCTTCTGACACTAAACCAGCCCAAATTAAGTGCTTTTTTTTTTTTTTAAAATAAGAATTGCCATGCTCATGGTGTCTCTCCTCAGCACTGGAACACTGTCTATGACAGAGGAAAAGGAACAGAAAAGTTACAGCTCACTCCAGCCCAGGTGCTCAACACCCCCACCTCTCACCCCCCCCACCTCCCATTCAAGGGAGACAAAGAGAAGTGGTTCTGGGGAGTGTTAGAAATGGGAACTCCTTCCTTGTGGCCTGTGGACCAGAGTGTGTGCTTCACCTCTGGTTAGAATGACGCCATTTCCAAACAGTGCCAGCTCATCCCCAGCAGGAGTGTGGGTAAGGGACACAGTTGTGAGCTGCAAGTGACCTTACCTCTAGAGCTGACAGCCTGGAGGTGGAGGCGGCCGACAAACAGATACCATACAAGAGATTCAGTTGATGGCAACTGCTAAGAACGACAGGAGGAAAGCAGACTGGGTGACAGGCCTGGCAAGTAACTTAGGTTGGAAGCACCCTGGAAAGGTGAGGAAGGCGCCAGCAAGAGTTTTCAGTAGTTAGGGGCCAGATCTAATGGCTCGTGGCCAAGAGAAGGAGTTTAGGTTTCTCTCAGAAGCAATGTGGAGTCCTGGGGAGTGGGGGTGGGAAGCTCCGCGAGGAAGCACTAAAATTGGACGTGTGTGTCTTAACCACTCCAGTCACTGGGAACATTTCCTTTCTCGGCTTCTTTCCGGGAGTCTTGGGGCTCTCGTTTTGTCTGTGTCATTTTCCCTCCCCTCCTGGCAGGAAGGCCAGATCAGGTAGGCTGTAGAGCAGGCAGGCAGTAAGTCTGCCCTCTGTGCACGCGCAGTTCCATCAGCCTACAGGAAATGCAGGGAAAGGGAGCATGCTAAACGGAACCACCCAGGGAGCCTGAGGGTGGCCTTCACACTGGACGGACTCTGGTCCTCGCTCAAGCGGTGCAGTAGGACAAAGGAAGATGGCTGTGGTGGAGAGGACGAGACAGGAAGAGCATCCGCCAGGCAGAGTGGGTCTCTTGTTTTGCTCCTCTTGAGCAGACCAACTCAACAAAGACCCTTTGAGATAGCAGAGACCAGGACCTGAGGCAGACAGTATCACTGGCTGATGAAGAATTCCTGTGGGCTTTGGTGGAGGTGGTAGTGGTTCTTTCTTTCGTTCTTTCTTTCTTTCCTTCCTTCCTTCCTTCCTTCCTTCCTTCCTTCCTTCCTTCCTTCCTTCCTTCCTTCCTTTCCCTTCCTTCCTTCCTTCCTTCCTTCTGAAGACCTCTGCTAGAGGTGTGAAGTGAGAAGTGTTTATGGATGGAATAATCTGGTGGCTGGTGGTATATCCCAGTGGTAGAACACTTGCCTGACACATGGAGATTGATGCCATCCCCAGGAGTACAGAAAGTAAAAATGAAATAGTTTTAAAAACGAAGAGGGGCCAGCAAAATGGCACCTGCTGGCAAGTCTGATGGCCTGAGTTCAATTCCTGAGACCTACATATTGGAAAGAGAGAACTAACTCCCTCACTGTAGGTTCAATCCCTAGGATCCAAGTGGTAGAAGGAGAACCGATTCCATACTCCCACAGACCATCTGTAACCCCTACACATGCTCTCTGGCATTCAAGAGCAAACACAATAAATAAATATTTTTAATACAGTAACGGGGGGGTGTCTAGGAATGTAGTTCAGTGGTAGAGTGTACACCTAGGATGCATAGGTCTTAGTTTCAGTCCCCAGGACCAAATGATGATGATAATGATGGATGAAACAGAAACTGCAAGGAGCTAATGGAGCTAGAGCTAGTGATGGATGGGGCGGCCATCTCAGCCCCTTCTCTGCTTTGTATGTGATCAAAACTCATGCCAGACACAGCAGTGTCCTCCTATAATCCCAACGCTCAGGAGGAAGAGGCAGAAGAATCTCTACAAGTTCAAAACTACATAGCAGGACCATGTCTGAGGAAGGAAGGAAGGGGAGGGCAGGCAGGCTCACTCCATAATCATCTTTTCAAATGAGTAAAGCTGGATCCTCCACCAACAAAAGGCCACATTTTCTGCCTTTGGGGGATAGAGTATACTGCTCACGCCTCACTTTTCCCTTCTCTTCTCTTGCAGCATGGCTGGGAAGATGCCCACCCCATCCACAGGCCATGGCCTGCACCCGTCGCTCTTTCTGCCCTTCTGAGCCCCTGCATCTGGAGCCCCCCGGATGACACCTGCCTCCTGACACTGCGCTTGCACTGCTGTCCACAGCGATGGTGAAGAACTGGACTCTACAGGCTCATAACCTTCAAGTGCACTTTCGGGGGCCAGCACCCTTTGTTCCAGGACTGGCAGGCCTAAACAATGGCTGAGGGCCAGTGGACCCCATAGCGTTGTACCACGACTTCCAGGGGCAGCAGCACTCTAGTGCCCAAGGACTATGACCACCTATCGACCTCTTCCTAATGATGGTGTGGACCTGGCAGCCAGCTGTGGGGCCAGGGGCACTGATATCCTCCCTGGGCCCCACCCTGGGGACTACACTCCCATGGGATTCTGGGCTCAGAATGGCAGTATGTCCCAGGCTCTTGGTGAGAGCCCAGCCGTTGCCACCACCCGCCCTAGCCCCACCACCCCTGCGATGCCCAAGATGGGTGTGCGTGCCAGAGTGGCTGATTGGCCACCCAAGCGAGAAGCCTTGAGAGAGCAGAGCAATCCCAGCCCCTCACAGGACACAGATAGTGTGAAGTCCACCAAAGTGGCCCATTCCATGAGAAACTTACAGAATGGACAACTCCCCTCTAGCACTCCAGCTCTCTCAGGATCCAGAGCCTTTCATCGACTCTCTAGGAGGAGGTCTAAAGATGTAGAATTCCAGGATGGGTGGCCCCGGTCCCCTGGCCGGGCCTTCCTTCCTCTGCGACATCGAAGCAGCAGCGAGATTACCCTCAGTGAGTGTGACGCGGAGGAACCTGGAGAGCCACGGGGGAGCCGGCACCCAGGGGTGCTGCCACTCTTCCGAGAGTACGGCAGCACCTCCTCCATCGATGTGCAGGGTGTGCCAGAGCAGAGTTTCTTCGATATCCTCAACGAGTTCCGCAGTGAGCAGCCAGAGGCTCGTGGCTCCCAGAACCTCAATGAGCTCCTGCGGGTGGATCCCGGCACCCTTCTCTCAGGGGGCAGCTGTGGAGCCAAGGGAGACCCCCGTAATGGCCAGCCTGCCAAAGATAGTCTCCAGACTCTGCAGCCTCTCAAGGAGAAGGAGAAGGCCCGGAAGAAACCTGCATGGGGCCTGGGCAGTGGGGACACTGTAGATTCGTCCATCTTCAGGAAACTGAGGAGCAGTAAGCCTGAGGGGGAGATGGGACGGCCTCTGGGAGAGACTGAGGAGGGCCGAAGTCCCCCAGAAGCCAGTAGACCTTGGGTCTGCCAGAAGAGCTTCGCCCATTTTGACGTGCAGAGCCTGCTGTTTGACCTCAATGAGGCAGCTGCCAACAGGGTGTCAGTGGCCCAGAGGCGCAACACCACCACAGGGGCCTCAGCGGCCTCAGCCGCCTCGGCCATGGCGACCCTCCCAGCATCCCGGGCCCACAGCCTGGGGACTCTGGACCCAGCCTTCACCAGCACAGAGGATCTGAACTGCAAAGAGAACCTGGAACAGGACCTGGGGGACGACAACAGCAATGACCTTCTTCTTAGCTGCCCACACTTCCGCAATGAGATCGGTGGGGAGCGAGAGCGCAATGTCAGCTTCTCCCGGGCCTCCATAGGTTCCCCAGGGGGCAACAGCGAGACCCATATAACGGAGCCCACCCTGAGCACCCACCGCACAAACGCCAGCATCTCGGTGCTGGAGGTGCCCAAGGAGCAGCAGAGGACACAGAGCCGGCCCAGGCAGTACAGCATCGAACATGTGGATCTGGGTGCTCGTTACTACCAGGACTACTTTGTGGGCAAAGGTGATGCAAGCGAGTGGCTGGGGCCCCAGCTTGTCTTTGAAGCACACCCACTCCTTATTCATCTGACCTCGTCTTATTACTAAGGAAAACAGAGGCACACTCAGTGCCTTGGAGGACACAGTCTAGCACTCAGCCCTAGTCTCAGGCCCCAGTACCACCAAAAACAAATAAATGGTTCATCAGATGTAACAGTCAGCTAGGTTCTCCACGGGGCTCAGGGTCTCTGGAGCTAATCTCAGAGTTAAACCATGGGTTGGAGTGTCCTGTCTGATAGCTTGTTGACTGTGTGACACAGTTCACCCTGCAGACTGGCCTCATGAGAGAAAAGGGGTTGATTGTAGTGGATTCCATAGCCCAACCAAAATGGCACTAAGACAAACAGTGAAGGGGTAATGGAAGCTCCAGGTCCTGGATAACAGAACGCTGATGAGCCATAAGGCTCCCTTTCAGTAGCACAGGATTCCAAGATGAAAAGTACCTAAGGGGTGAAAAGGGCCATTCCTTGTTGGTTTTCAAAACTCACCTAGAAGCAGGGTAGGATAGTGCACATCTGTAATTCCAGCACTCGGGAGGCTGAGGCAGCTGGATCTTCAGTTTGAGGGAGGCCTGGGCTACATGGTGAGACCCTGCCTCAAAAGGGAAAGAAAGTAAAGGTGGGGCATGGTGATGCACAGTTAAATCCCAGCACTGAGGCTGAGACTGGAGGATTCCCAGTGTGAGGCCAGTGTAGTCTACATACACACATAATAATATAGTAAGACCTGTCTACTCCCCACATTTTTTAAAGTAGCCTTTCTAAAATTACTTCTTTGTAACCGTGAAGGCCTGTGATGAATGTTTATTGAGCACTGACCATGTACTGGGATTTCTGAGATGCTAGGCATTATGCGTAGGTGAAAAAAACCAACAACAAATTCAGTAGCCTCTTCAGGAATAAACTCCCACCTTAGAGTGCAGTGTGCCATTCTGATTAGTTCCCACCCAGTATTTTGGGTTAGCCTTGGTGCACCTGAAAACAGGGCCTGTCGGTTAAATCTACAGAATGCCAGGGTGAGAGCAGGAAATAGTTATCTGCTGTGTTCTTGAATTTTTGCTGATAACAACATAGAGGCTTGGAACAGGAGTCACACAGGATGCTGTGCGCACCCCCGCACCCCCCACCCCAAAAACCCTACTAGAGTTGGATATCAGGAAGAACTGTTTCCTGGTAGAATTCTCAGTGGTTTGTCCAGGAAAAAGTAGGGAGCAGAAACCTGGTTCCCTGGCTCGTTTATGGCTGTCACCCATTACTCATTTCCATTACTCAGGTCTGTAGAAGCATGGTCAGATACAGGCATGACTTAGGGATCTGTGTCAGGGCCCTGAACAAATGGGAGGCCCTGGGCTGCTAATGGCCAGCGTTTAAGCTGTATGCTTACTGCGCACCAGCCTGGTGCTGTGCTAACTCAATTAATCCTCACATTGCTGAGTTAAGCCCATTTGACTACTAAGAATCCCATCATGTGACCTGACTGGAGCCTTATATCTAATCTCAACCCCGAATTTGTGCTGGCAGGAGACTCCCTAGGCTTGGGGCTTAACTACTTCACAACTAATGGCAGCTAAACCAGGCAAGCCGTTAACAGCGCCAGGATTAGTCTCAGTGGCCCTGGCTTGGCGGCCCGCTGTGTACTGTACCAAGCCTTTTGCACTGTCTCACTCTCACATACCAGCTCTGAACCGTGAGCCTCTGGGTTCCTGTTCCTCAGGTGAGCGTGCTGACACTCAGAAAAGGCTGTGACTTTTCTGGTACCGAAAACCAGGCTATGATCAAACTCTTAGGGTTTCTCCATCGGCCTTGGATTCTTGGGTTTTGTGTGAGACTGCACCCAGCCCCTTATCCTCCCACTGCACCAGACTGCCGTGGCCTGTGCCCTCTCCTTCCGAACACCTGATCATACTTCCCTGGTCTCCCTTTGCAGAGCATGCCAATTACTTCGGCGTGGATGAAAAGCTGGGGCCTGTGGCAGTGAGCATCAAGCGGGAGAAGCTGGAGGATCATAAGGACCACGGACCTCAGTACCAGTACAGGATCATCTTCCGGACTCGAGAGGTAGGGCCCAGCACAGTGTGCCTGCTGGATAAATGGGAACTGAAATCCCCTCCCATTTCCATGTCCTGGTTCTACCAGGTTCCAGGCCAAGGACGTCTTGCTATGTCTCCTAAGAGGCCCAGTAATGTGATCTTGTGAGTCTGTCCATTTTACAGAGGAGAAAACTAAGGCTCAGAAATCATACAGGTTGCAGCAATAAGAAACCAGGCCAGGAGCTGAACCTGGCAGGGACATCAAAGTTCAGGATCACAAAATCTATTCCCAAGAGAATGATTCCAATGAACATAAGGAAAAAAGGCATGGTTGAGGGGTCATTTCAGGACTCGAGCTAATACCCCAGGCCTCAGTCTGGTGAGGGGGTATTGCAGCAAGCCCGGCCATCATGCTAAGCAGCTTTCACCACTACCAACCAACCTGCATTCTGAACAGAGAATCCCACTGTCCTGCCCAGCCCCCCCTGTATTACAGGCTAGCTCCAGCAATGGGGGAAGGCATAGTGATGTACGCCACACCAATACAGAAATGTGTTTCTGGCTGGCTTCAAGTCACAGAGATTTCACTTATCTCTCTAACTATAGGTCAGGGATAGAACCTGCTATAGGCAGATTGACCTGGTCTTCTACAAAGCTGCAGAACTTTTTTATTTTAATTTTTATGTGCACTGTGTGAGCCACCATGTAGGTGCTAAGAATTGAATCTAGGTCCTGTGGAAGAATAACCACTGTTCTTAACCGCTGAGCTATCTCTCCAGCCCCAAGACTGCAGAACTTGACTCCTCTTCTGCTCAGCTTGGCTGGCTCGGCCTCCATTTTCATAATGAATGCCATTCTCTTCTGTCACCAGCAAGCTGTCTTCAGTCCTGGGCAAAGGGACTACAGTCCAGGTCTTCTAGATAGTATTAGCTTTCCATACAGAAGGATGATTCATGTCTGCAGGATCCCTGATTGGCTCTGTATGGATCCCACACCTACACCTTGGGCCAGGCACTGACGGGTGAGAGAGGCAACCAGATCTAGGACACGCTCCACCGTAGGGCTAGAGCCACTGCCCTGGTGCTGAGATTGACAGTTGCATGGGAGCCACCCAAAAGGAAGAGGGAAGAGGAGGTCCTCAGTGGGAATGGTGGGTGTTTTTCTTTTGTTTTGAGAACTTGTCTCATGTAGCCTTAGCTGGCCTCCAGCTCACCGTGTGTCTGAAACTGGCCTTGAGCAGCTCCTGCCTCCACTCTGAATACTGATGTAGCGGGCACGCACTGCCACATCCGACAGAAAGGTGGTTTTAGCTTGTCTTGCTCCTTGCCTCTGAGTTTAGTCCCCTGCAGGACAAAACAGGTTAGCAGCAACAATGAAGTGATGGCATCTTCTGAAAGAGCCATGGAAAGGCAACATTTCCAGAGAGGCAGCCGCCAACTAACACAGCCCACACGCTGGGGATCCCTGTGTGCCGGGCCTACACCCTGGCATAAAAACTCAGCAGGCTACCACTGCCAGGGAGTATACTCTGAGTTTGGGGCCAGCCGAGTGTTTGAGCTCATCCTGGCAGGCAGATGAGGCGCTGAGGACAAGTGCCCCACCCGCAGAGGCTTTCAACTGGATGACACAAGGCTTCTGGCAGCTGAGGAGCGTGGGCCCCAAAATCACATGCCAGGCTGCAGGCAGTCCTTGACCTGTGTCCTGGGCAGCCTTTCCTTCTGCTCACCTTTCTGGCCAGTTGAGCGCCAAGGCAGAATGTGAGGGCACAGCTCCTCCAGCTTCAGAGTTCTTTAGGACATGCGGGCAAATGCTGGTGCAGTGACAAGCGGTGTGTGTACTCAGCGAGATGCATATTCTTGCAGCAGCAATGGCGGCAAACAGGCTTAGCACTGCAGTGCCGGGCCCGCACTCTGCCTTCGCCTAGACTGGCTAGCTCACACCAGTCTCCTAGTCTTGCCAACTGTCTGATGGCAGAACTCTTGTCCTCGTTTGTGGCAGAGCAGATACAGAGCAGTTAGGACCCTCTAATGAGAGACAGTGCCTGTCTCTCGGTCCATCTTCCTCTGGCCACCCCACTCAGCTGCCTCAGGGAGTCACCTGACACAGTTTAGACCCCCCCTTCCCCACACTGGACCTGTTCATGGTGTAAGAACTCAGCTGACTTACACGTGCTTGCGGTGCCCATGGAGGTCAGAGAAGGCGTTGAAGCCCCAGACACCACCACACCTGGCACACACAGTGAGGGCTCTTAACCACTAAGCCTTTCTCTCCAGCCCTAGGGTGATAAGTGACAGTGCATCCCTTGAACTCGGGGTCAGGGCATTCCAGTGCATTTTCAGCAGGTCAGGGTATAGCTTTTCTGCTTTGGTTCCTTTTGGTAATTGGAAACTGCTCCGTGCCACCCTGGCCTCATGGGCCTCAGATCTGCGATGCACTCCCACCAAGACTTACCAGATGCCATCACTGCACAGCCCCATGCTGGGTTTGGGGGTATAGCAGTGACCGAGGCAGCAGGGTAGCTTGAAGACTGCTCTCGTGGGGGATGGTAGTGCTACACAAGACAGCTCCATGCATGCCCCGTGCCAGGGTATGTAGTGTAAGGTGGAAGACACAGCAGGGAAACGGGTGACTGTGGGGTGGGGGGAGGTAGATCTTCAGACAGGATGGCCAATGGAGGCGAGTCTGAAATACCCAAGACCTCAGGGAGCCGGAGATGGGGTGGTCCTCACAGCTTGGAAGACTGAAGCAGATAGATAGCATCAGTTCAAGTCTAGCCTGGGCTTCAGCATGAGCTGTCTGCCCTTCACCCCCACCCCCCCACACACACACCATGCAAACCTTTGTCCTCACCTACAGACCACATGAAGACCCAGCCCTGGGCTTGGGTCTTTGCAGAGATGCCCTGTGAGGCCCTCAGGCCTGACCTCTCATTGTCTGGAGTTGGAGGAGGAGCAAGGCTTACCTCACTCCTTCCCTGGGCCCTTTCCATCATGGAGGCAGGGCAGAGAGACACACAACCCAAATTCCGTGCCAGCAACCCTGAAACCTACAGTAAAGCTGCAACATGCATCGTTGCCTGGCATTCTCCTCAGTGTTTGCGGTGCATTGTCCCAACGGGTTCTCTCAACCCTTGCCACAGAGGTCCCGTTTTCACCTCCTTCCACAATTCGAGCCAGACAATTGCTTTTCCAAGGTCACCCACTGGCAGACCCAGCATGCCCTGCTTCTGTCTACCCTCACTCCCAGGACCTTCTCTATGGATCTGAGTTCATTGGACTATCTGTCCACTGATGTTCTTCACTGGCCCCATGACTTGGACAGGTGACCGTTCTTCTGTCTTGGTTCCTTCCTCGGTAAAACAGGCTTGGAGCTGTGACCTGACCCCTAGAGAGGTGTGAGTGGGCTCCCTGAGGCTGGGAAGTGGCTGCACAGACTTCAGGGCAGGAGGAGCTCTGAGTGCCAGATCCTGCCATGACTGACAACCTGTCATAACTGTAACTCTTCCAGGAGGGTGGAGGCAGTGCTGGGGAACTGGATAGATGCGGCTCAGTCCTCCTGTCCACACACTTGCCTCTGGCCTCTGCACACCAGAGCACGGAGCCCAGGCTGCTTTCCAAGCCAGCAGGCTGGCCTATCCCAGATGGCCGCCCCTAGCCGCCAAGCAGACAGGCTCCAGTGGGCCCACGTCTCTCAGCAGATGGCATGTGAGCTTTGGCAGAGCCAGCTTCCCACCGAGGAAGGAGCAAACTCAGGGTTGGGCTTAGGCACCACACACCTGACCACTGGCTGCCCCATGCCAGTGGCTTCTCAGATGACACACAGGGTTCCCCAGCCAGCCTCAGACCATCTGGCCCAATGCTTCTTCAGCCTGGCAAGAGGAAATTTCTGACAGACCTTTGAAGTTTGTTGTTTTGTTTTCACGTCAGGCCCTAACTCTGTGTCGGTGTTGGCATGGAACTCACAGCTCCTTCCTTAGCTTCCTGGGTGCTAGGACTGCAGGCATATGCCCCTGTACCCAGGTAGGCTGTAGCTTTGGTAGGCTTAGGAGTTTGGGATTTTACTTTTTGTCTCAGGAGATCTATATGCATATCCCAGTGCTTCTCCCAAACCCGGGAGATAGATAGATACATCTCTTAATGCTGGTTGTTGGTACTTTCAATAATACATAAGTGTGCAAAGTAGAAAGAGGAAGGTCTTACAAAGTGTAATTCTGTTGGGGGCGGGATATCTGCGTTCAGTTCGCACATCTGGTCTGTGCATGCGCCTCACCATATCTCTGATGCATCCTGTTGAGGAGTGGAAAGGGACTGAAGCCTCCTTAAAGCATTTTGAGTTCTTAACTTATCTGTGGCTTTGTACATTTGACCCTTATCTGACTGTAGCCGTGAGTGGCGTATACCCAGCTCTCACTGTATTCCAGATACAGTGGCAAGCTCTATGTGCGAATTTCCTTCCTGGAGTCTTCATCTAGCCCAGGTTGGTCTAAACTCTTAATCCTATTCAGTTGCCAGAATTTGAATTGCAGGTGTTCAACCACACCTGCTCAAGGTCTGGTTCTTACCCCCATTTTGTCAGTGAGGAAATACTGAAAGTTCGAGGCCAGCCAGGACCAAATAGCAAACCCCTATATTAGTGAAAATCTGCATTAGTTAAATGTAGTGAGACACACTCATAATCCTAGTGCTTGTAAGGCCAGTGAGTTCAAGGCCAGCCTCAGCTATATAGCCAGACTAGCCTGGGCTTCATGAAAGGGTTTCAAAACTAAAAAGGGAGGGAGGGATGGGATGAGAAATTTAGTGATTTGCTCCGGGTCGCAGAGCTTGGGAGAAGGTGAAGCCAAGAGTCAAACACAGGCTGGCAGCCTCAAGTGCCCTGAAGTCCCTAAAGGGTCCCTACACCCAGCACAAACAGCAGCCAATGTGCATGTGGGTTGGTCATGGGCCTGACTGACAGATAGATCCCTCTTCGCTTATGTGGCACCATGTCCTTTTTACAGCTCACTTGGTCTGTCACCCTCAGAAAAGGGATAGCAGATGTCAGAGGGCTCACAGCAGGTCTGACTCCGGCTGCTGTGGGAGAGAATGGGCTGGCAATGGGACAAGGGCAGGGAGGTGTTGGGGAGGAGCTGCTGTGGCAGTGGGAGGTGACAAAGGATCAAAGCGGGGAGGAGAGAAGCAGCTTCTCCTGACCTGACAGTGCCCTGCTTCTCCTCCCCTGGCCTAAAGGAAAACCCAAGAGATTTTCAAGTGCACAGCAGTGGGCAGTGATGGGGCCAAGTGCTGCCATAAGCCACCTGTCTCCAGAGCAGGTTTTTAGTCCTCACTGGCTTTTGACTCCAGCAGAGAGTGCTACAGAACAATGTCAGTAGGATACAAAGATGCTGAACCTATAGGTGCATTAAGGAAGCCCCCAGCCCCAGAGCCACCCAGGCTGGAGAGCAAAGCCCCTGACGTCACCACTGTTGCCCTTGTTTCATGCTTGCTTTGCTTATGATAAGAGATGTATTTGTTTGTTAATGCACGGCCAGAACTGGGAACTCCCAGCCGTGAGATCACCCCATTCCTTCCATACACCTCTTGCCTGGTCCTGTTTGGCAAGGGTGGGCTGCGTGCCTGGCAGCAAACCATGGCATGTTTTTGCTGCTTTGTGTGTCTGTTGACTTAGGGGAGTGTGTTTTGGCAGGTAACACTGGTCAGCTCCTGTGTTTAAGCTGCAGCTTGGAACAGTGTGTTTGGGGTACTTGGAACAGTATGTTTGGGGTGCTTGGAACAGGCCCTGGGGGAGGGTTTTTGTTTGTCTTGTGGTTTTTCAGGTACCTTTCTGTACATTCTTCCTGTTGCTTCCACATACTGGGCCTGGCCTAACCTGGCGGCTAGCATCAAGCTAGTGTCAAGAGGACACGGCTACAGGGGCTCTCAGGACTAGTGGGGCATAAATTGGAACAATCACTTGAAAAACTACTTAGCACTTTTAGTAAAACTGAAGATTAGCATGTCTGGGTGATTTAGCAATTTGTCTCCTAGGTATAAACCAAAAAGGAAATGTGTTCCTGGGCACCAGGAGGTGATTCTGCGGATGCTCCCAACAGTGCCGCTCAGTGCTCAAGTGTTCAAAGCAGCTGCACTCAGCCGCACTAGCAAGGATCAAATCTATGGCAGTGCAGGCTTTATCCTCTCAATGCAACATGGTGGATTCAGAGAAAGAAACCAAGCTGGGCATAGTGACACACCTGTCACTTGGGAGGCTGAGACAAGGATCTCAAGTTCAAGGCCAGCTAGACTATAGAATGAGATCGTCTCAAAGCAAAGGAAAAAAAACCCAGAGAGAAGCAGAGCATGGTGGTACATGCCTGTACCTCTCAGCATTCAAGAGGGAGAAGCAGGAATCAGGAATTTGAGGTCAGCCTTGGCCAAATGGGATCCTGACTCAAAAGGAAAGGGGGGGAAGCCAGATAAAAGAAGAATAGTGACTGTCAGCTGGGCACATGGCTCTGGATTATAGCATTTGCCTAGTCAGCCATGATTCCAGCCCCGAACACACTCTTGACAAAATAATAATAATAAAAGATAATGAAATAATGAAAGTAGGCGGGAATAAACTGGTCCTGGAAGTCTGAATATACACATCTTGAATTGGGTGGCACGTGACCAGGTGTTAGCCTTTTGCATGTATTGTAACAGTTACATGTGTGTAGACGAGATGGCAATTCATTTTTTCAAAGAGAAGTATCTTGAAGCATCTTGGTGGTGCCTGACTGTAGTCACAGTACTCAGAAGACTGAGACAGGTGGATCTCTGTAATTCAATATCGGCCTAGGTTACATAGCAAGACCTTGTCTCAAAAAATACAGCTCTCGGGAGACTGAGGGAGGTGGATCTCTAAGTTCAGGGCAAGCCTTGTCTACAGAGTGAGTTCCAGGACAGCCAGGGCTACACAGAGAAATCTTGTCTTCAAACTGGGAGATAGGCGCATCAGGACTCAGTTCAGAGGGCCCACCTTTACACTGATGTCCCCAGTAAGAGGACATGGCCAGTAAAAAGTCCTGACCAGACAGGACTCTCACATTTCACTGCCTGAAACTGGTCACATAGTCAGCTGTAGGAAAAGCCTGGGAGGTGGTAACATCTGAGGTCGGAGGTGGCCTCTGACTAAACATTTTCAGTCTATGGCAGAGCACAGCCAGCTAAGAGGGTTGAACGTGTGTGCCCATTCCCATGCACATGCACAGCTATGTGTCCAGCCCACCCTGGGACCAAATCAGAGTTCCTGGTGATGGCGCTTCTCATGAAACTGGTTGAACAGCCAGAGCCACAATTCAAGACCCAGGCTGGCACCAGCATCCTAGACCAGCAGGTCTCGGATATGATACATACATGCCTACAATGACTGAGAGCCCCTTCTTGGCGGAGCCTCTTTTATTCTTCTGGCGTCTGGCTTCCTGACTTACCCCCCTCCCCATCCACCTGTCAGCTCTCCAGGGTCTTTGCTTGGTCTCTGCAGCTGGATAGATTGGCACATAGGAGACAGCTGCCAGTGTGTGTGTTGAAGAAAGGGGGATATGTCATCTCCCAGCCTCCCCTTCACTCAGAAGAAGTGCCTGTTTTTGTCCCATGGAAGAGAAGGTTGAAGCTCAGGATCACAGGAAGGAGACAGCAAGTCTGAGTCTTTGCTCAGAATCTGTATTCTGACTTCAAACTGTTAAGATCCTTCTCATCGATCCCGTTTGGGCGGAGGGGGCGGCTTTAGGTTTTAGGGTTTTGTTTTGTTCTTTTTTTTAAGACAAGGTCTCATGTAGGGAAGCTAACCTTTGACTCTGTAGCCAAGGATGATCTTAACTTCATATCTCTTGTCTCCACATCCCAAAAGCTAGGATTACAGCCCACCGTACCCAGCTCCGGTTTTTGAGGGTTTCTTTTGCGGGGGGGGGGGTTGTTTGTTTGGTTGGTTTGGTTTGAGACAGAGTCACTGCGTATCCCAGGTTGTCCTCAGCATCAAAATCATCCAACCTTGACCTTCATAGTGCCTAGGATTACAGAAGAACACCACCACGCTGAGCCACACCTATGCGTGAAGACAGGGCCCTTCACGTGCTGTAGCCCCTCAGAGCTCGAGACAGCCCTGACCATCTCTTCTCTCTCTCCTTTGACCAGCTCATCACGCTTCGGGGCTCCATTCTAGAGGACGCCACACCTACAGCCACCAAGCACGGGACAGGGCGGGGCCTGCCCCTGAAGGACGCACTGGAATATGTCATCCCAGAGCTCAACATCCATTGCTTGCGACTGGCTCTCAACACTCCCAAAGTCACTGAGCAGCTGCTGAAGCTCGATGAGCAAGGGGTGAGCCCAGCCTTCAGCCTGAATCCTGCAACCCTTCCTGTCTCCATCTCTGCACTTATTTTTAGAAGTAACAAACTCCCTTAAGCTAGACTGAGCAACAGGAGGGAGCTATCAGCACACTGTAAGGGTACCAAGAGCAGTGTCATAGAAACAGCCTGGGAATGAGATTGATACTACAAGGTTTATATGAGAGAGGGAGCAAGAGCGTGTGCCAGCACGCGAACACAAACCCACTCCCTGCCATCTGGCCCTTCCATAGCCCCTGGCATTGCTTTTGGACTTCCAGACATGTGCAGACCCCAAGTAGCTGAAGTTTAGCTTTGGCACAATCTTGGTCCATGCCCAGTTGCCATCTATAGGAAGCCGGCCCCAGCTCCCTGCTCTGCCTTAAGAACATTGTACACTCACCACAGCCATGGAGAGACAGATGACAGAGTGTCTCTATGGGACAAGCCCCACGTTGGTTCCTTCCCTACTGACTGTGGCTTGAGTTCCCAAGTGGTCCTAGCTGTACCTGAGCTCAGCACCCCAGGACTCTTCTTGTCCCATTCCCTCAGCCTCCTTGGACCACTCTGCTCTTCTGCCTCCACAGCTGTGCCGCAAGCACAAGGTCGGCATCCTGTATTGCAAGGCAGGCCAGAGCTCAGAGGAGGAGATGTACAACAACGAGGAGGCTGGCCCTGCCTTTGAGGAGTTCCTGGACCTCCTGGGTGAGAAGGTCTGTCTGAAGGGCTTCACCAAGTACGCTGCCCAGCTGGATGTCAAGAGTAAGTGGCAGGCACATCTCTGAGTTCCAGGAGAGCCAGGACTGTTACACAGAGAAACCCTGTTACAAAACCCTGTCTCAGTTAAAAAAAAAGAGTTAAGTGGCATGGGGCAGGCCTTTAATCCCAACCAGCTCTTAGAAGGCAGAAACAGGTAGATACCTACGAGTTTGAGGTCATCCTGGTCTACATAGTAAATTCTAGGCCAGCTGAAGCTACAAATAGCAAGACTTTGTCCCAAAAGATTAGATTAGATAGATAGACAGACAGACAGACAGACAATAAGTAAGTGGGGCAGAGGAAGGCATCAGGTATGGATGGAGCATTTCCCTAGATTCCACCTTCAGTGCCACCAAAAAGACTTTAGGAGGGACCACTGAGGTGTCAAGGAGCCACCACTTCTTGTCTGCCTGACCAGCAGAAGCTCAAAGGTGTGGTGGTGCCAGGGCGAGGGTGCAGGCCAGCAGAAGGTATTGGACAGCATTGTCAGGATTAATAGTGCCCCCACTTGGGCAAACAGCGTAATGTATTCTAGGGAGGTCTGAGTCAGCCCTCGTGTCTGACTCAGCAGCTGCATTCATAGCCATGTGCTCTGCACACTGTGCCAGGAGCACCTGGAGGACCCCCGGGAGCTCCACAGGACTATGTGATATTTGCAGAGCAGGTATTTGGGACGCAGGTAAGGGCCACCTGTCACACATAGGAAGTTTCAGGAGAACATGTCCTGAAGGATGCTTTTTATGTGCCACATATTTTAAGAACATGGCCATATACTGAGGGTTTGTTTGCATGTAGTGAGCTCTAAAGACACGCAGGTGTGGCAGTACATGCTGTAATCCAGCACTTGGGAAGCTAAGTCAGGAAGACTGAATTAGAGGCCAGCCATAGCTAGATTTAGTCTTTTATTTATTTATTCATTTATTTAAAACATCAGACAATGGGATAGATTTAGCCTTTTTAGAGAAAAAAGAAAAAAATAATAATTATATCATGGGTGATTTCTTTATGTCTTTCATTTTTAAAGAGTGGATGTCAGTAAAAGCATCCAGTTAAAAACTAGCAGATGACCTGCGGAATACGGCAGAAACCCAGGGGCTTAGGGACTGTGCTACACTAACTGGTGTTTCTATCCCAGCGGACTCAACGGGGACCCACTCTCTCTACACAACATACCAGGACTACGAGATCATGTTCCACGTCTCCACCCTGCTCCCTTACACCCCCAACAACCGGCAGCAGGTCAGTGGTCCCCAGCTGGGGCAAAGTTAGCCTCAAAGCATTCACCCTCCTTATGACTGGTGGCCATCTGCCAACCTATCTGCCCAGTGACTGCTCTCCTGGCCCATTGGTCCTGTAAATCTGATGGAGGTCTTGGACCCTCAGTACCTGGTCATTTCCCTAGACAAAGCCCAATGTGATTTGATGCCTGTCTGGTACCACATCTTCCTACTAGTCCTTGGCCACCCTGCTTCCCTCCAGCTGTTCCATCTCCTTCAGGGTCTCTTGAGTCATCACCAGTTTTATGAATGAGAAGAGTAAATGAATCAACAGAATTTGACCACAAACTCAGACCAAATCGGCATCAGCAAAGCAAAAGACGGGGCTATGTAACCCAGGGGTCTAGGAGAGGACTGGTTTTAGGTATGGCTAGATCTAGAGGTTTGAACAGTCTCGAGAGTCCTCACCCCCATTGTTCTCTGTAGTGACTTCATTCATAAGTCTTTTTAGCCATGGCTAAAAAGAGATGCTACCACAGTCCATGCTCTCCCATCCTTCCCATCACTCCAGAGGAAAGAGACTGGGCCTGGTGTAGAGTGGCCTGTGAGCCAAACCTGAAATATGTCTCCATCCTGGAAAGGGAGAATGGTTCAGGGGCCAGGGTTTAGGGGTCAGTGGTCAGGGAGGTGATGTCCCAGAGGGGTGATGTGAGTTCCAAAAAGTAAAGGGTGGGTGCTGAAAGATGATAAGGAGGCTGCAGGCGTGACCAGCTCCCTCTCTTGGGCATGCCAAGCCCACTGAGCCCATTCGATAGCTCTTTTTACTTTCTAGTGGACAAGGAACCCAGGGTGCTGAGAATTTAGAAAATAGGTTGTTATGGGGTTTTTGTGTGCCTGTTTTCTTCTTGTCAGTACAAATCACACTATAGATTCTGTAGGTCAAAGCTAGTCAAATGCAAGACATTTCCTAAGGACACCCTAATAACGTGCTCCCAAAAGCACTGGCATCAGGAGTAAACATAAATTTGAGTTCTGTGCCCCTTACTAGCTCTGTGACCCCAGGAAAGGGATGGTGCCTCTCTGAGCTGCAGTCCTTCCTCCACACAGTGACACTGTGGTCCTGGTATTGGGAAAGATGTTTGCTCCCATGCATGGGTCCTGAGCATGAGGCAAGACCTATAGGAAGCAGGGGCCGGTGAAAGCTTGTCCTGTAGAGTCAAAACCAGAAGCAGTTGGGATCCCACTGTCTGCCTTCATCCCTGTGTGACAGAAGACAGGTCACTCCTAACTTCTCTGAGCCAAGCTTTCCCATCTTATGAAAAGCAACCATGGGCCGGGTGGTGGCGGCGCACGCCTTTAATCCCAGCACTCAGGAGGCAGAGGCAGGTGGATCTCTGTGAGTTCGAGGCCAGCCTGGTCTACAAGTGCTAGTTCCAGGACAGGCTCCAAAGCCACAGAGAAACCCTGTCTCGAAAAAAAAAAAAGAAAGAAAGAAAGAAAAAGAAAAGAAAAGCAACCACATGAGTTATTGCCACTGAGGGTTTTGGGGAGGTTCAGCGAGGTCACTGGGAGGTGATCCTCATGAGAGGTTAGCCACAGGAAGCAAGTCTTGGATTTAGCAACTTCATTCATGCAGTTCAGACACAGAAAGAACAGGCCCAGACCTGGAGGTGGCTCAGTGCTCAAGAGCCCTGGCTGCTCTCCCAGCGGACCCAGGTTCAATTCCCAGCACCCACAATTTACAACTCTCTGTAACTCCAGTCCCAGGAGATCTGACACCCTCTTCTGGCCTCTGAGTCGCTAACACGTACATGATTCACAGACGTACCTGCAGGCAAACACCCAATAACATAAAAATACAAAATATAAAGATTATCCAGGCATGGTGGCACATGCCTTCTGCCTTTAATCCCAGCACTGGAGAGCAGAGGCAGGTGGATCTCTGTGAGTTCCAGGCTGACCTGATTTACTTAAGGACTTCCAGGACAGCCAGAGCTACATGGAAGACCCTGTCTGAAAATAAACAAAAAAGAACTAACAGGCTGGATAAAGTGGTTCAGGCAGGAGACTGCCTGCTCGGCAGTTTAAGGCCAGTCCGAGCAATTTAGGAAATAAATAATTGAATACAAAACAAAAATCAGGCATGGTGGCCAACTCCCTTTGTGAGGCGGGAAGATTGGGAGTTGAAGATCATCCTTGACAGCATATTGCGTTTAAGTCCTAGCCTGGGCTGCTTGAGACCTGTCTCCCCACCTTCCAGAAAAGAAGGGGGAGTGCGTTCTTGGCAAATAAACAAGACACTGTGAAGACACCCATTCCATTCTCTCTTGGAGATGGGAGCAGGGACAAGAGGGTGTGGCTCCTTGGGCCATCTGAGAGCCACCTGGAATTGGTCCTGCCTGTGTATTCTGGTGAGACTCTGCCATTGTCCATGTGGCCTGAGCTGATCAAAGGCTCCATTCTGAATCCTCCTACAGTAAGATTTGCCAAGCACTCCTGCATGTTAGGCTCTTTGCTCACAAGCGGCAACCAAAACAATGTCCCATCTTCTTGTCACTGACAACCTGAATGGGAAGACTGATGAGGGACAAGGAGACGGAGGGCCTCAGTACAAAATGTGGCCATAAATATTGGGTGGGGAGCACAAGAAAGCAGGGGCAGGGTAGGTCTTGGAGAGTTGCTATAGATGACAGAAATCTCAAAAAATCCTGAGGAGTTGAAGAAGGAGGCCACCCAGGGCTCTGGGGTAGCAGGGACAGCTGTTCCTACTGCTTACGAGAGGAAGACTTTTCTGGAATGTTTGAAGACAAACCGGGCTGATGGGAGGGAAGCAGGCAGTGTCAGAGGCTAGGGGCCCACATGTGGGGCTCCTTGACTTTGTTCATGTCCCTGAGTAAGGAGCCAGAAGGGCTCTGAGCATCTAAGGACAAGGCCTGGCTCCCATGCTCACAGGCGCCCTCTGGTGGGAGTGGGCATGGGGAGCCAGCAAGGCAGTCTGGGTAGGAATCTTAAAGCGCATCTGTGACTCTTACCTCCTCCCCTCTGCTTCCAGCTGCTGAGGAAGAGGCACATAGGGAATGACATCGTGACGATCATCTTCCAGGAACCAGGCGCGTTGCCTTTCACCCCTAAGAACATCCGCTCGCACTTCCAGCACGTCTTCATCATTGTCCGAGTCCATAACCCCTGCACTGAGAATGTCTGCTATAGGTATGGCCACCAGTGCCCTGAGAGGCAGGGGAGGATGTGCCTCATTACAAATCCCACCTCACCTCACTTCCTGGCTCCCTGGTTCCCTTCAGGGCCTATATTTCTTGGAAGCTTCTGTTTGTAAATGATGGAAACCCCACCTCGGTCATTCACAGGAAGCTGCACTTGTGTGTGTTTGCTCTTGAGCACATCACCGGAAGGCACATCTGGGAGTACCATGGTCCTAGAAGGAGCCTCATTTTCTGACGGCACTCAGTCTATCATCCTTCCTGCTGTAGAGGGGGAAGGTTCCATTGGGCTGGGGTGTAGTTCAGTTCTTAGAGAGTTTGCCTAGCATACACGAATATCAAAACAGAGCTTGACCTCTAGTACTGCATGAACCAAGCAGAGTGGTGCGCTCCTAAAATCCCAGTGCTCGGTAGGGCAGAGGAGGCAGGAGTTAAAGGCCATCCTCTGCCTGAACTCAAAACGAGGGACAGGGAGAAAGAACAAGCACGCACACTGCTGAGCCTTGTGCAGTCGCTCTGTGGAGGCCCTAAAGGCCTGGCACCTGTGCAGAAGAGCAGAGAGGCACAAAAGCAGATCTGGGAGAAGCTGGGGCGGTAGCTCCCTGGGACCACCTGTATCTGTGGCCCTGTTTGTAAGGTAAGCTTGAGAAGTAGGTTTGGGAAAGAGACAGAGTCTCACTATATAAGCCCAGGCATTCTTCAGACACTCATAATCTTCCTGCCTCAGCCCCTGAATATTAAGGTGACAGGCATGTTGAGTCGGGTTGTGGTTCACACATAGACATGTAACCCCGGTCCCAAGCCTGTTCTGTGCCCTCTCCAACATCAGGGCTTCCCCAATTTAGCAGCTGTCCCGAAAGACAGAAGGAAAGCCGCCCCTGGAGATAGAGCTGTATCCTTGAGACACCCACCCTGGCCATCCAGGCCCGGCCGTCAGCTTGTCCCTGCAGATACGGACTGGAGCAGGTGTCCTGTTTCCCATTGCTTGAACATGGTATAAAATCCAAACAAGAGCATGTAGCTTCGTCAAACCCCTGCCCAGCCAGCCTCACAGGCAACGCACATGCTGCTTCTGTGCCTCAATTCCCTGTAGTCTTACATGTTTCGGTACAAGTGCTGGCTGACTGGAGCCTCTGCTGTGTAGCCTAGAGGCGTCCACTCAGCAGTCTTCAAGGCCTCCGCATACCAGAACGCGGCACGCGTTTTCTTTCCTGTGACTGCCAGACATTCCATTGTGTGGCTGGGTGAGTTTCCCGCCATCCTCCAAGGATGGGCATTTGGCATTGCTTGCTGGCACCTGCACTGAGTCGCCTTGTTTCTTTATTCACTGCAGTCAGCATCCAGTATGCAGCTGTCTAGGAAACGACTGCAGTGGATGTGGGAGGCGAAAACCCCTCTGTGTGCATTGGTGGTCTTGTTCTTGGTGGAGTGAGCAGTGTTGATGAGTTTGATTTCAGCATGCAGCTGTAGCCCATGTGAACTGCTGTGCTGGATGCATTGCTCGATGGCTGCCGGGGACCAGCACTGTCCGTCATTCCCCTGGCCCAAGGAGTGTCCGACAGCAGCTATAGGATGCTGGCTGGCACCTTAGACTCTGTGGACTGAGACCACTGAAATGAGTCCGGGGCTTAACAGTTTGCTGTTTCTCAGCACCTGAAAGGTAGCCCCGGTGACAGAAGACAGGTGTTCACACATGCCTGGGAAGAGGAAGCAGGCTGCTTGTGCCTCAGAGGTCAACGGGAGGGTCGGGTAGCCTTCTCCCCTTCCTCCTCACTCCTTAGTTTGGTTGGGGAATGACACAGGATAGGGGAATCAAATGCAGGGCCTTGTACATGCTAGGCAAGCACTTTACCACTAAGCCGTGTTTTGTTTGTTTTATTTCTGGGGCTTGCTTTTTATTTGTTTGTTTCTTTGTTTGTGTTTTGATTTTTGGTTTTTTGAGACAGGGATTCTCTATAGCTTTGGGGCCTCTCCCAGAACTAGCTCTTGTAGACCAGGCTGGCCTTGAACTCACAGAGATCTGCCTGCCTCTGCCTCCCAAGTGCTGGGATTAAAGACATGTGCCGCCACCACCTGGCATTGTTTTGTATTGTTTTTGAGACAGTTTCACATAATCCATGCTGGTCTCAAACATACTATATAACTCAAACCCATAGTGATCCACCTGCCTCAGCTTCCCAAGAACTGGGATTATAAACATGAGCCATCATGTCCAACTTAATATGTCAAAGCACCCATAACTCAAGATTTCCTCAGGGCTTGGGGCACAGTGAGTTGGTTGTTTTGGTGTGCATGTGTATATGTGTGTCTTCTGGCAGTACTGGGGATTGGACATAGAGCCTCACTCATGCTAGGCAAGTGCTGTACCAGTGTACCCAGCCGGGCCTTGGCTCTTCTGAGACAGAGCTTTGCTAAATAGCTCAGGCTAGCCTGCAACTCAACTACCTAGCCCAAGCTGGCCTCAAACGTGTGATCCTCCTGCTTCAGCTACCTGAGTGCCGGGATTCTAGGGGTATGCCACTCTGCTCGGTGCTCTTCCTCCTCTCTGTGCCTTCCTCTTCTGCCTTGTAGTCCCAGGAGCCTGCCCCCACCTCCCACTCCTCCAGGCAAGCTCAGGCTTGGTCTCCAGGGTGACTTCTTCCTGATGCACAGCCCTTTCCTGTTTTTTACAATTTAATTTAAAAAGACTTTTATTATGCAATATTTTAAACATTCTGAAAAGTGCAGAAAATAATGGAACAGACACCCATGTGCCCACCAGCAAATTTAACAGATGTTAGCATTTTGCCTTCCTTGCTTCAGTGTTCCCTCTTTTCTTTATTTTTAAAGAAAGAAAATGTTAGAGATACAACCACAGCTGCCCCTTACCAACTCCAAGGTCCCCACTCTCTTTGGAGACCGACTCTGTGTCCTGCCCCCAACTGTGGGAAAAATCTCGAGGCCAGCCTGCCCTGCCCTCCCACCTGGCCCCACTGAATTTCGTGTCCATGCGTGCATGCCTCTATACATGGGCATCACGTAACCCACGCTGACCTCAAACTCTCTGTGTGTACAAAAATGGCCTTGGACTCCTGATTTTCTTCCCTCCACCTCCCAAGTGCAGGGATTACAGTCCTGTGCCACCATGCCAGGCTATCATATCAGAGGACCTTAAAAGGCTGGCAATACAAATGTCCTATCCCACACACTATAGGCACTGACGAAACAGTTGTTAAGTTAGTAATTGCACATGCTCTAGATTCGCCTACTGCACACTAAGGAATCAGAGGCCTGGTGGCCACACATCTAGTTGTGCAATGTGTTCTCATCTTCCTGGCCACCAGCATCTTCCCTGAGCCTGGGCTTATAAACAAGTTCAGCCCCACCAGCTAAAAGTGAGGGGCCAGCTGTTCCTTGGTCCAGAACTTTCAGCAGCTACAATTTCATGACTTAAAACCATGAGTCAGGACCATGAGGAAAGCCAGTTTGTCGCCATGCAGTTGCATGCCGAGGGGAATTGCAAGGCTCCTCCGTTAGAGTTGCAACAGCCACCCTGGTTGGCCTGGCTGGCGCGCGGCACTCCCCTTCATGCTCACACATAACCTTGCTTATTTATTGGTGGAATCATTTTCTTCTCCCTGGGGCTGGAGAATCGGTTGAGCCAGGGTGCTGTGTGTGTGGTCCCCTTACATGGGAAGGGACACTGTACAGAGAATGACAGAGATGGAAAGCAGAAGTCAGGCTAATCTCTGGAACCGCTGCTCTTGCTCAGTGCCACATGATCAGCCACAGTGATCTTCACAGACGTACCTCTTTCTGCCAGGGACCCAGCAAAAAGCAGAAGCCACTGCTGCCAACTCCCCACCAAGGGTTTAGCAGAAGGCTGATGACTACTCAGAGTATGGATAGCTCGGGACTGGTGGGAAATGAAGCATCCAGACCAGAGACAGCAAAGGGCTGCACTGCCCACCCCAGGCTTGACCCAAACAGTTTCTAGAAGCTGGTGAGAGTTGTGGCGCTGGGACAGGGCCTCCTAGCAAGAGCAGTGGATGGGAATAAGGCACCGAGAGCCAAAAGCCCTCAGCCCTTGCCACTATCATGGCCTGGCAGGGAAGGAGAGAAGAAAAGCGAATATAGTTGTATGCTACTTAACAGCTGGGACACACTCCAAAAATATGAGCCTGGTGGATTTCGCCATTGCTCAGGCACTGGAGGGTGTGCTTACACCCTGATGTCAATAGACAATACAAACTTGGAGTGACATAGGCTAGGCGGCCTCTCCTCACATCGTTAGGTTGCTCGTGGGGACACCCCAGCGTCTTTCCTCCCACCAGTGCCTCCCATTGGCCAAGCTCCCTTCGAAGCCGGAGCTTGTGGGACCCCAGGTGCAGAGGCCTTCCTCTCAAAGCATGGCAGATGGGCAGTGTGAGACTCCTCCAGAACCGTGTGTGACATGCCCCTGGGGACTTTCCCAGCCTCCTACTGCCTGCTACTGGGCTCTGACCCTGGTCTTGTCTCCTGCATGTACCCTTTCCCATTGGGCTGCCCCACATGCTGCTCCTTCTGTCTGGTATGTCCCTGTCATCATATCCCCCTTGCCCCACCGGACTCCCCACCCAATTCACCCCTTGCCCCCCGATCCTGAGATCTCAGCTGTCACTTTCTCAGAGAGTCCCTTCCACCCCAGACTCATGGGAGTCTGACACTTCTCCGTCTTCATCAGTGTCTATTTATTTGTATGTTTGGTCAGCAGCTGTGGAAGACCGGAAGCGCTGTATCCACAAAGCCAAGAGGGCCATGCAGGAAGCCCTCGTCAAACAGATGGATGAATGTTATACCATCTCCCTGTCAGGACGGGGGGGGGGGTGTCCTAGAGGTCGGCCAAATGCCAGCAAGCATTGTACTGTGTTTGGGTTGCATAGGGTATTATTTAATCTGTAGTCTACTTATTTATTTTATGTATTCTTTTGAGAAAGGGTCTCGTGAATCCCACACGGGCCTCAAACATGCTATGAAACTGGGGATGACCTTGAATTCCTGATCCTCCTCCCTCTACTGCTGAGTTTGGGGATTATAGGCATGTGCCACCACACTAGCTCCAGATTTTCAAAATAATCTTTGTTGAGATTATTTGCAAAGTATATTAGTGTCAAGTGTTTAACAGAACTAAATTCCATACGTGCACTCCACGTCCAGCCAGATAGTCCTCCATTGATGGTGTGCAACAAGTTAGCATAGAACTGCAGCTTTGTAAAGAGTCAGCTAGAGTCCAAGCCTGCACCAATTGTTTCTCCCTCCTCCTGGGACCTATCCATTTCATTGCAGAAAAAGAGTATCAAAGTATAGGTTCCTTGCCAGGCAGTGGTGGTACACGCCTTTAGTCCAAGCACTCAGGAAGCAGAGGCAGGAGGATCTCTGAGTTTGAGGCCAGGACAGCCAGGGCTACATAGAGAAGCCCTGTCTCAAAACAGAGTTATAGGTCCCTCCACCCCTTCCTACACTCACATACAGTTCAAGCCCTCACTCAAAAGGCATTGGCAGCCGGGCTGTGGTGGCGCACACCTTTAATCCCAGCACTCGGGAGGCAGAGGGAGACGGATCTCTGTGAGTTTGAGGCCAGTCTGGTCTACAAGAGCTACTTCCAGGGCATCTAGGGCTGTTACACAGAGAAACCATGTCTTGAAAACAAAACAAAACAAAAAGCATTGGCCAAATCAAATCATGGTCAGGCTGCAGAAAGGGCGATAAGCTTGTATCCGACTATGACAGTAGAGAGAAAGAAAGTTGTTCATTTAATTTTCCCCCAAACTGTAATCTAACACATAGTTTATATAAAACAAGACTAAATGAAGTCAGCACTAGGAGTGGTGGCTGTGAGCCCAGCACTTGGGAAGTTAATATGTCTTGAGTTCAGGGTCAACCTGGGCTTCATATTGAGACTGTCTCAGAAAACCAAGAGTGCCTGAGGATACAGCTCAGTGTGAATCACTTGTTCAGCATGTGTAAGCCCTGAGTCTGACCCCCCAGGACCGTGTGTGTGTGTGTGTGTGTGTGTGTGTGTGTGTGTGTGTGTGTGTGTAGGGAATATATATATATAAAATATGTTATATATGTATATATAATCTAAGACTTTTTCTTCAACTTCCTAGACTAATTTCAACTTTTCATTCACAAAAGAGAAACTCTAGGGCTAGGGTATGGCTCAATAGTCGAGTACTTGCCTAGCTACACAGGGTTTCGTCCCCAGTATGACAGACAGGAAAGAGGGAGAGAAGACCTTAGTTTTGATTTTGTTTTCTTTCTAGAGAGAGTCCTGTTTGTTAGAGACAGAGCCTTTCTTGTTTTGTTTTGTTTTCCAAGACAGGGTTTCCCTGTACAAGTCCTGTAACTCATAGACCAGTCTGGCTATGCCCGGCTTGCCATCACCCTAACTAGAGACAGAACCTTTTTTTTTTAAAAGATTTATTTTATTTATTTATTTTAAATGTTTATTTATTTATTGTGTATGCAGTGTGTGTGTGTGTGTGTGTGTGTGTGTGTATATATATGTGTGTGTGTGTATATATGTGTGTGTATATATATGCATGCCTGCAGGCCAGAGGAGGGCATCAGATCTCATTACAGATGGTTGTGAGCCACCATGTGGTTGCTGGGAATCGAACTCAGGACCTCTGGAAGAGCAGCCAGTGCTCTTAACCACTGAGCCATCTCTCCAGCCCCTAGAGACAGAATCTTAAGTAGCCCAGGCTTACCTTGAACTCCTGATCCTCCTTCCTCCACCTTTCAAGTGCTGGGGTTGCAATATACCCTCTTAAAGAATTGTTTTCCCAAATCTAAATGGTTTCTCCCTCCTTTAGCATGGCTGTGACCCGATCCAAAGACGCTCCTCCTTTTGGCCCCCCTATCCCTAATGGAACCACATTCCGAAAGTCTGATGTCTTCAGAGACTTTTTGCTAGCCAAGGTAATTAATGCTGAGAACGCTGCACACAAATCTGACAAATTCCATACGATGGCCA
>PVIU01016487.1:0-23931 GCA_004026605.1 Ondatra zibethicus
TGTGTGTGACTGATGGGGGAGCCCTACAGGTTTTCTTCTCACTTTCTCACTCCTCTGACTTCTCTGTAGGGGTTTTTCCAATCTCTTCCCGAATAGAATGTGTTTAGATCCAAACTCCGGGACTTTCTGTGAGAAGGGACCTGATATCTACAACACCTGACAAACTTGTCCTCTCTTTTTCTTTGCCACATGGTACAAAACAAATATGATACTCTCCTTTTCCCATCTTACTGTTGGCAGGCATCTAGTCTACCACTGGGGAAGGTCCTGGTGAGATCAGAACCGGAGCTTGGATTCCTCGTGTCCCAAGGGGCTTGCTCAGAAATGGAAACAGACTAGAGAGAATTTCTGGAGCATTCTGGAGTTTCCTAGATCTAGGAGGAAGGTCTTAATTTTCTTGACTAACCTTGTGGCAGATGAGTGCACATTCTCGAAATGTTAAAAAGTGACCGTCTCCTAGCATTCTTACCACATTTTTTAAAATGAAAGAGCAAGGCAAATCTCTTAACTCAAGGTCTTCCGATCTCTGTCATAAAAGCAGTCTTAGAAGTTACTCTGAGCCCCTGGGGCTTCATACTTCTTTCTCTTCTGGATGAGGAGGACAGGCAGAGAAAAGTCACCCATTTCTTGATTTGAATATACAGTTTACTATACTAAGTGCCCCATTGTCACCCAGTGAGTTGAGGGACACTGGGCCCCACAAAGGTCATTTTCAGGAACTTTCCACACAGGAATCTAGAATGAAAGAACTAGCCACTTAACACTAATAGGGGCCTCACAGGTACAGCCAGCAGTCCAGACACATGTCTGTTTGGGATGGGTGGACACCTGGACTGGAGAGAGGGTCTGCCTTCCTCCTCACAGAGAGTCTCGAAGGTGAGATGGGAGGTCTTGAGTCCCCAAAGCCATGCCTTCTGCCATGCAGAAGTCACCAAGCAAAGGCACCACTGTGCCTCTTGGAGAATCCCCGGGGTTTCTCTGAGAGGCCTTATTGTCATTAGGACAAACAAGGAGTGAAGCAGAAGGCTGGCAATGCCAGGGTTGTTAGCTGCATGGAAGGCAGTGGGCAGACGCAGCTTCTCAGCTAATCCAAACCGAAGACTCTTCCGTTAGGCAGATGTTCCTAAGCTGAATTAAGATGGACTTGTTATTGAGAGGGGGTCTTATGTATACCAGCCTAGGATGATGGGGGTGGAAGACCACATTGGCTTAAAGTTTTCTTTTAACATGATTTGTTAAATCTGTATCTGGTTTCCTTCACAGGAGGAAGAGGCAATGTTCCTTTTTTAAAACTTACATTTATTTATTATTGACGTGTGTGTGTGTGTGTGTGTGTGTGTGTGTGTGTGTGTGTGTGTGTGTGTGTGTGTGTGTACATGCGTTTCTTTCACCTTGTGGATCCTGGGGATTGCTCTCAGGACATCAGGCTTGATGGCAGGTGCCTTTACCAACTGAAACATCTCTCTGTGGTGTAGGAGGTCCTTCTGTCTGTGTGTTGCTTTTCTTGGTTAATGAATAAAGAAACTGCCTTGGCCTGTTGATAGGGCAGAACTTAGGTAGATGGAGAAGACAGAACTGGATGCTGGGAGGAAGAGGGGTGGAGTCAGGGAGAGACGCCATGGAGCCACTGGAGACAGATGCTGGGGATTTTACCTGGTAAGCCACTGCCACATGACAATACACAGATTAATAGAAATGGGTTAAATTAATATGTAAGAGTAAGCCAATAAGAAGCCAGAGCTAATGGGCCAAGCAATGATTTAATTAATACAATTTCTGTGTGGTTATTTCGGGGCTCAGCTATCCAGGCAACTGGGAGGAACAAGCAGCTCTCTCCTTGCAACATCTCAGGCCACATTTTAGTTTGGGAGGGGGAAAAAGGGAGTTTCAGGTCCACTGAGGCTACATGGAGAGACTCTGGTCTCAAAAACCAAAATAGAAAGCAAAAGATAAAGTTGTTATGGGAATCAATCTGAACATCAGGCTACACAAAGAGAATATCTGTCCTATGTAATGAGTGTGATAAAGGTTGTCTACATTATATCACTAGCAATTAATAGACTCAAGACTCAATAAACTCAATTCTTTTTTGTTGTTGTCTTTCTTCCTTCCTTCCTTCCTTCCTTTCTTTCTTCCTTCCTTCCTTCCTTCCTTCCCTCCTGCCTTCCTTCCTTCTTTCCTTCTTTCTTTTCCAAGACAGAGTTTCTCTGTGTAACAGTTCTGACTGTCCTAGAACTCACTTTTGTAGACCAGGCTGGCCTCGAACTCACAGAGATCTGCCTGCCTTTGCCTCCCCAGGGCTGGATCAAAGGCATGTGTCACTACTGCCCAACTTAGATTCAATTCTTGATTCTTGATTTGAATATACAGTATATAATAAGTGACCCATTTTAAATCATCACCCAGGGAGATGAGGGACACTAGTCCCCACAAAGGTCACCTACATCTGCAGGAACTTCCACACATGGATCTAGATGCTGCATATATGTACATTTTTCGGCAGTTCATAGACTCCTTTAGATTTTCAAATGTGGTCACAGTCTCTAGTTTATTTCTGTGTATGTTTCATCATTGGCTTAATCCAGTTTCTTTGGAGACAGATTTGGGGAGAGGGTAGTCACTTATTCCACCCTGAAGCCATTTTGGAAGTTGGTTTGTGTGGAAGAAGGAGTTTCCCCAGCTGGGTCCACTGACTGGGCAGCAAGTCACCCTACAGCAGCCCACTGTTCTTATAGAAGGGGAGGGGTCCCAGTTTGTTCAATCACAAGTACACGGTAAATTCAGTCTAATGAGGTTCTACCTTCTGCGCTGGTCCCTGTCCCTTCGGGGTTAACCTCAATTACAGCCTGGGTCTTTGGAAACAGTGGGTAATCTTGCAGGAATGTATGTCCTCCATCACCACAGCCTCCAATTTGCTTTTTTTGTGTGTGTCTGCTCAGAGCCCCTCCTCAACCACACCAATCCTGAAGTCTGTGTGTAGCTTGCCTCCTGCAGAACCCATATAAATGCGCCCTCCTTTGTAATGCTAAAACGTGAGCTTTGTTTTCTCAGCTCTTTGGAGGGACACTCACCTTAATCCTCTTAGTCCTCTTGCCTTGAAGTGATAGCACTGGTGGTTTCAAGTTTCAAGGAGCCAGCTCCCTCCGCAAGGGGCTTGAATGACCTCTGCTGGGATTCCTACCCTATCGCCCTGGTGGGAGGCACTTAAAAAGATTTTTAGCTCTCAGTATTGCTCTGGGCTTGGCGGTCTACCAAGGGGACTTTCAACAAAATTAGAAAGAGTGAAGAAAAGGGAGGAGAGGAGAAAGGATGAGGGAGAAGAGGAGAAGAGGTTCAAAGGACAGTACTTTGTTTCTACTCTTCTCACCGAGCACACACACCCCCCCCACACACACACCTAAACATGAGTATTTTTGCTGCTTTTGGGGTGTTCTTTCTTTGAAAGTTCTGGGATCCTGCTTATTTTGTTGCAACTGCAGTATCCCTTGACGGGGTTTGCACATTTGCTGATGAGCTCCGGTGAGTTGGATCTTTCAAAGCAGTTTCTTGAGGCTCCTCTCATACATCTTCCAGGAACTGGTCCACAAGCCAGCGGTTACTGAAGATTTTCTTCTCTCAGAAGTGTGCTGTAAGCACCAGGCACTGCCCAGAAGGTAGCGAAAGGTACAGGGACATGGAGAGGATCTCAGAGAGCACTGTCAGCACTGCGTTTGATTTAAAGACCCCTTCTGGCTACAATTTGAGATTTAATGAAACTCATTTAATAATCACCGAAGCATCTTCCTGCAGCCTAATGCGATTTCTCTTGAAACACACGCCATGGGCTTCTATTTACATCCTCAGCTCTTAGAAGACTTTGTGGAAAATGGGTATCTGCATCTAAAATGATTCCCTACATTGCTGACTCTGACTCTTTGTGCCCTTTTAAAATGGAGTCCAGCCCCAGCACACCCTAGCCTCTGAGAGAGATGCGGTGGGGAGGGGGGGTTGCTTGACTGGCTGGTTTGTGGGGCAACTTTGTCACAGGCCTTGGATCCTTTATTCTTTCTTTCTTTCTTTTAATCCATGTCTCTTAGATACCAGTCAGGAAACCATTTCCTCACACAGCTAGGTGGACCTGTGACCCAGAGGTGGATAACCAGCACATTCGGCTCCTCTGGCCCAGAGGAGTTATGGACATCTATCTGACTAAACCGATCCTAGGAGGCCAACGTCTGCATTTTCTTGAAGATAGCTGAGAAACACTCTCCTTGCTCAGATTCTGCTAAGGGAAAAGAACCATATACCACATTGGTTTGGTTCAGACACGGAGTGTTGGTTGCAGGGCCGGACCTAGACCCACCCAGTGCTACTCAATCAAAACATGCTAGTCCAGAAGCTCTTGAGCATGAACAGTCCTCAGCCAGCCTCCAAGAGTCTCAGACTAGGCTAAAGCCTGTCAAGTAATCTGGAAACTATCCTGTGAAATAGCTCTGACTGCCCGCCCTATTAAGACCCTCCTACAAACAACCCTAATGCAACTCATTTGGTTGCATTAGAACTAATTCAGCCAAACTGATTGGGAAGAGTCAAGGGACTGATTAATTAAAGAGTCAGGTGGTGGAGGAAGCAAGAGACAGAAACGGGCTGAAGATGAGCAAAATATATTATGCACCTGTATGAAAATGTCACAATGGAAGCCATTGCTATGTGTAATCAATATACTAATACATATTAGGAAAATAACAAGGGATCTTGTGCAGATGATGGGACAGAACTTGGAAGTTTTATGGGAAATTCCAGACCTCTGTCTAGACTCATCATCCTTGCCATCCTTGGGAGTCCCTAGGCTGTGATGGTGCCTGTTTACACTCAAGGGACAGAGACACAATCTAGTTAGAAACACTGGAACGGAGCCCACTGTGCTGCCAAGAAGGATTTTGAAGTTACATAGGTAGGATCTCAAGTCTTGAGTCTATTAATTGCTAGCTGTTTAATGTAGACAAGCTCTTTAGAGATTTCATCTATAATATGCTAATAATAGGAACTACAACAATAAATGAGATAATACATGTGAAATGCTTAGCATAATAATTGTTCACAGTAATTACCGCTTTGGTTTTACTTCCACTTTCTGACCTCACTCTACCTTAGACATTTTCTCTCTCTCTCTTATCTCACACTGAGATGTTTCAAAAGTACCTTCTTCCTGTCACCCACCCTTCTAAGGTCTCTGCATTGGGCACCACATCCATTAGTCAACTAACACTGAGCTTAGATCTCTGAGCCTCAGTTTGCCTGTCTGAGAGGAGGGCTATGTGGCCGGAAGAACGGGGTTGGAATGAATGTTCACTAAGACATCTCCTGTGAGCAGTAAATGTAGGCACATTGTAACAGGATTACTAGAAATTCTCAGGAAACTCCCCACTCTCGCATCGTTTCATCAGTGGTTTTCCTTTTTTTAGAAGATTTATTCTTTATTTTTTCAATGTGTTTGTGTGAGTGTGTGAACATGTGTGCACGCACGTGTGTATGTGCGTGTGTGTGCATATGTGCATGTGGATAGGTATGGAGGCCAGAAAGGGTCATAAGATCTCCTGCAGCTACAGTTAGGGGCAGTTGTGAGCCATCTAATATGGGTGCTGAGAACCAAACGTAGGTCCCTTACAAGAACAGCACATGCTCTTAACTGCGGAGATGCCTCTCCAGCCCCTACAGCATGAGTTTTATCACTGTGCCTTGTCCTTTTTTCCTCCATCCCTGAGGAATTTGAGGTGCGACTCTATCCAGATGGACTTGGCCATGAATCAGAATGACTTCTACTGGACACTTTGGCAATTTTGCTGTAAATGTCATCAACTGGTAAGAATGTTCTTTTGAAGTTTGAAACCTACAAGATAAATTGCATTTTTAAAATACCCAAAAAGTCCCTCCATCCTCCCCCACCACACACACACAATTCTTTGATGCATGTAATTCTTTAGACTTTGGCCCAATTCTCATCTCTTGGCAAACGACCAACTCACAGATTCCGAGCAATATTCCAAATGTATTCAGCTAAAACAAATCAAGTCCGACAGTTGTCACAGAAGCATTTAACCAAAATTACTTCAACATTTTAACAACGCCTGACGTTTGCAGGGACGTCTTTGAAGTCCAGAGCTCCCAAAATATTTAGTGTTAACAGTTCTAGACAGGTGTTTTGCCAAAGACATGTAAAGATGTGTTGAGTGAGGATTATTATTTTGCAGCAAGTTTAGCCTCTGGAAAAATATTTATGTCTTAATTGGATGGAATTCCACCTGTCATTTTATCAAACACGTTGCTTATGGTCCGTTTTGCTTAGAGTCCAAGAAAAATGAAAGTATGTTACTGGAGAGAATTAATGTGACACATGTTTGGGCTTTTCAGAATTGCTGCGTTTGTTTGGTGATAATTATGAGAGAGTGTTTTAGAAATTTGAACCAGACTTTGCAATTAGAATATACAAAATTGGGTCTGAAAGAAAAGCTTAAAGGAAGAAGAATGAGCATCACAGGCACACAAAAGTTTCAGAGCCCCTTTAGGAAAGCAAAGTTACAGACCTCAAAAAACGGCTTCATTACAGAGTGAATGGAAAAAGCCAATCCAATCCACTTGCTAGAGGTGCTACCCATTTCAAGCATGAGCTGCCGTAACATCTGGGGTAAACTGGGTGCTCAGAAAGAGGCAGCCTTCCATTTTTCTCAACTCATTTTTGCCTTCTTTCCCTCCACAAATCTTTTGCTTAATGTTCTCAACAAAGAAAACTGAGGATAGGAAATGAACCCCAGCAGCGTCTGACTCCACCTTTGGGTCAGAGCGAGGAAACCTCCAGCCTTGTTCAAATAAGTCAGCACCAGAGTGAAAGATGGCCGCTAAAGCGTTGACTTGCAACGCATTTGACAAATCCCTGAGGGCTGAAAAGGCTGTGTCCGGGCCTGATATATGTTATTCACTGTCAGACAAGTGTCCAAAGTGTCCTTTCTTGACCATTTGAGGTCAGTCTCATTGTTATTTTAACAATAGAGCCCTAAGAAGAGAAGTGAGCGCAGGTGTTTCGAGGACGGGTGTTGGGAGTGTTAGGGGTAGTTTCTGAATATTCAGTTTGAATGGAGGTCTTAACACTAAGAGACTGGAATTAAACAGCAAAAGCCTTGATTTGATGAAGGAGGTTTGCTACAGTTTGAAACTGCAATGTCCCCACAGGCTCATGATTGAGTGCTTGGGCCCACGGTGGTGGCATTGTTTTGGGGGGTGCTGTGTAGCCTTCAGGAAGAGGGGTCTCTCTACTGAGAGTGAGGCACCAGAAGCAGAGCTTGGAAGGTGATGTCTAGGCCGCAGGCGCCCGTGTGCCCTCTGCATCTTGGGTTGCCATGATGTGGAGAGTCTCAACCTGGTTCCACCACTGCCAGCTCTGCTGTGACCTTCCCATCACCATGATGGACTGAAAGGGCTGGAAATAATGAGCCCAAATCTTTAAGTTGCTTCTGTCAAGTTCATGGTCAGAGCAAAGCAAAGGCAATGAATATCTAGTTCTAAAGAAACAGGGGGCATCGCAAACTGCTTCAGTTTCCACTTTCCAGAGTTTTCTGGCTCACTGGTCCCATCGCTTTCCGAAACCCAGATGCTCCCAGACAGTCCCCCATTCACCAAGTGGAGAAAATACTTAGGCACCAGGTTTCATCTGAGGAGTCCTCTTGTAAGAAACAATAGAAGTGTCCAGTAGAAGTCATTCTGATTCATGGCCAAGTCCATCTGGATAGAGTCGCACCTCAAATTCCTCAGGGATGGAGGAAAAAAGGACAAGGCACAGTGATAAAACTCATGCTGTAGGGGCTGGAGAGGCATCTCCGCAGTTAAGAGTGTGCTTGGGCAGAAAGAGAGGCCCCGGGGCACCCCAGAAGGAGCTTGAGGGCATCTAGGTGTGATGGGGGGGTAAGGGCAGCAAGAGGCCAGTGAGGAAAGCAGGGCTGTGGAGCTGGCACTTAGACTTCCCCAACACTTGTGGAAGGTACTGGTCTCTCTACCGTGCGGTCCGAGAAGCAGTGAGGAGACAGAGAAATGAAGTGAGCTTGGGGTAGGCTCACTGGCTTCACACTGGACTTACTATAAAGGGCAGAGTTTGAGGACCGCTGAATCGAATGCCATGACTTTCTATGGCACCTTGACACAGAGTGGCCACAAGGACGGAACAGGGAAACCAGCCCTGTCCCTGCCTCCAGCTCTTCTATCGGCATGCCTCCGAGTTAGTACTGGCTTGAGTGAGGTTTCTCTCCATCCTCTTTGCTCTGTCTCTTATGCTGTTGGGTTCCTTATTGTTCTGTATTCCTGCTGCTTGTTTGGGTCAAAGGAGCAAGCAGTCCAGTATTTGTTGTGCCCGGTGTTCCAATCAGGCTTTGTGCCCACTGCTAGTATCGTTTTTACTCCTTTGCATTATCCTGTGTCCATTTTTTCTATTTTCTCAAATAAAAACTATTGGGTAAACCAAGTCATCATAATTAAGATTGTTAATTAATTTGCAATGTCCATGTTACACACCGGTCCTACAGCGAGCTTCTATTTGTTCTCCATGGTTTTGACATACCGGAGCTATTCATTGCAGAGCTTACGAGAGGGAACTAAATAAGAGTAGGGAATGAAGTTGAGGGGGTACACACATTCCACCTGATCAGCTTCTTGCTGTAGCTGCCCCTGACAGGTGGAAGCCAGTTTAAGAAGCCCAGAAGTATTGAACACAGACCAGCTTTAGTGAGGCCCAATTGTACCTCCACTAGCCTGGCAAACATGGCAGACCTCAGCGAGCAGTGGGAACTGAGGAGAGAGGCCCAGGCTCTGGATGTGAGGGATGCCTGTCTTCCTAACTAGACATGAGGACTTTGGAGAGAGACACTTATTCTAACTTCAGCATCTCCGTGTGGAAGACTGGAGAAGAAACTGTGCTAAGCGCAAAGGCTCCTCCTAAGGATGCTTAAGATCTGTCAAGCAAACCAAGGGATCAGAGTACAGAGTACAGCTGGACAGCAAGCACTAAGAAGCACCGGTGCCCCTGAACCTCCCCACTCCACACTCAAGAAAGGTTTTCTTTTTTGTTGTTGTTTTTTTGTTTTGTTTTGGTTTTTTCTCGTTTTGTTTTTTTCCCCTGAAATAATGTCTTACTATGGATTGTACGCTGGCCTCAAACTCTTGGTACTTCTGCTTCAGTGTCCAGAGTGCTGGGATTATAGGCACGTGCTATTGTACCCAGCTGAAAATCTGAAAGCTTCCCAGTGTTGAATGGTCTCACAAGCAGAAAATTTTGCATCTGACCGTGTGTTCCACGGGCAACTCATCTTTGGAGACAAATCTCACTTGGGAATTCCAGCTGACTGCCTCACCTTCTCCAGTCCGTTCCTGTTGGATGTTTGTAAGCTACCTTTTACTTTCTCAACTGTGCTATCTCAGTTGTCCTGTGCTGGATGTTGAAAACTACTGATTCAATGATGTTTTAATATCTATCTGATATTTCTATCTGCTGTTTGCTATTTATTCATTTGCTATATACTTAATAAACTCACTCAAAACTGAAAAAAATGAGTCAAAACACCTGTGTATGAAGTATGTATGCATATCAACAGATTTCCTGTTTGGACTTGGGTTTTATCTCCAAGATAACTATCTCCCTTTCCCCCTTTCTGCACCACACACACACACACACACACACACACACACACACACACACAGACACACACTGTAACATCTCCAGTATTAGCATTCTTGAACATTTCCCATCCAAAGCACACTAGGCTCAGGCTACCCAGCCTATTATTTCTGGGGAGAAACCAAGGTTCTAGAACTTACTATCACTCACAAACCCAGACATGGGCAAAACCCAGGAGCCAGTGACAAGGGAAACCGTGTTCTTCCGTGCTCTGGCATACCGAGTGTCTTCCCATTCCCTCTGGAGCCGGAATGGAAGGCGAACCTGAAGGACTGCCAAGATCAGGGTGGAGGTGGGGGTCACTGCCGTGTAGCCCCTGCCTGTAGCCCGGCCAGCCGCAGTTCATGCTGGGGGCTGTGACTGCTTACCGTTAGTGGTATTCTGCGGGCACGGTAAGGGTTCCTTTGTCACCAGAAGTTTTAAGGTGTGGCGTTTCTGATGATTGGCTTTCTGGTACACTGGTAGCATCCCCTCCTCCGTCTTTCATGCAGCCAAGCACTGAACACATTCAGAATGCTAAATAATACAAATCTAGTAAGGTCAGGCCCGGGAATGGTTTTGCTGACATAAGACTTTTGGGCTTCGTTCAACAGACAAATTGTTTTTCTGGACAAGCCATACTGTGCGGTACATTTATTTAGAGAGAGTATTTGTAGGGAAAAATGTGCTGAGGGGCTGAGTTCTTTTCTTCAAATGATAGTCTCAAGACGAAAATTGTTAGGCAATTATTGTTTAACTGTTTGTAAGGGGCTTGACTGGAATGTTAGTGTTGGAAGGATCCAGAAGTTCTGACCCCTTCAATTGTGGCTTTCTACTCTCACCCAGATGTTAGTTGAGGAATCCTGTCTCTTAGGAGCAAATCCCACTCCTGGGGAGAAGCCAGGGCCCTCCTAAACTTTCATGGGATTCTGGAGGGAGCAGAGTGGCTGGTGGCTTATTTGCTGGGCTTTGCTTGGTTTTCATCCCATTTCTCTCTGGGTTCTGGTTTATCCTTCTAGTCTATGGATTCCCTCACCATACTTCCTGCTGGGACAAATTCTTCATCTTCACATTGTGCTTTTGGCCTCAGTCCTTGAGTCTGTAGAATCTGCCGTCTGCTTCTATCAACTATGCCCGCTGCCTCCTTACACTTCCAACTCTCTCCTACTTAGTGCTCAGATAGTCACTAGAGAATCCCTTCCTCAGTCTTGGGATGGAGATTCGGTGCCCTCCTCTGTGGGCCCTCTCCCATCTACCAAAGCCTACCACCTGCCTATCATTTGCTGTCACACGGTGTCACTTCCAGTACTTAATGGTGTGGTTTTAAAATGCTCCTGTGGCTCAGAAAACTATCACATGTTGCCTGTCTTCTGATCACTGGCATCAAGTTGAAGGACCTAGCTCATGATAAATAAACAATTGTTAAACGAAAGAACATCATTTGGATCACAAGAGAGGAGGGAGAAATATATTCTACGTGGATATTCTTTTAATTTTTTTTTTTTTATGGAGCTGGGAGTGTGCTGTGCCTCGAAAGAATGTGTATCATGGGCATTCTGAGTGGCAAGTGACATAGCAAGCAGTTGCTAACTTTAGAGGAAAAAGAACTCGTTGGAAACAGTGTGCAGACTCCAGCTTCTACAGAGAGCTTGAGAACCATGACTGCAAACTGGATGGAAGCCAAGGGCATCTGGCGAGAGGGACACAGTAAGCGGTATGACAGTGGGCAGCCTGGGGACAGTCAGCGGCAAGGCTCTGCCGGTCATCCCAGGTGACCCTGCCGGTCATCCCAGGTGACCCTGCCCTTCACCACTGCGGCTTGGCTTTCAGCCCTCCTCCATCTTGGATTCCCTCTGCCAAAAGCTAGGTCCAGATGGAGGCACCTGAACGTGGTCTGGGTCCCATGCCTGCGCATGCGTTTCCGGGAGGAAGGAAGAGGACTTCTGTCCTGTTGGTTTTCCCTGTGGTTGGTTCCTTCCTTCCAACAATGCTCAGAAGGCCAGGGCCACTCATAACACAAGCCGGTTCTCAAGATGCTAAAAAAGATGATCTTAAAGCAAATGAAGGGATATGATGGTGGAGACAGCCAGGAGCTGGGAAGAAGGGCATTCTGGGAAGGCACTCTGGCCACCTTCCAGCTGGGTGAGGGCGTGCAGGGAGAAGAGTGGAGAAGGTTGAGCTGTGGAAGGGAAGAAGGGGCAGTACGACAAGAAAGGTGACCGATGACACTGAATTCTAGATAGTTCCCAGTCTGACCCACCCAGCTGTCTGTTTGTAAGGAGAATTCAGAATGTGGTTTAAACTGAGGTCAGGCAGGAGAGCTCGGCCGTTCTTCTTGGCTCTTTCCCATGCATCTATTGCTTTCCAAGTTGCAGGCCATGCTGGGGCATAACAGATGCCTATAAAATACATAGGGGGCTGAACTGGGCTTTGGTCTTTTTTGAGGTGAGAATCGTTGCTGACTTATGAAAGTACAGACATTTCAGTGTCCATTTATTTGAGCGTATTCTAGAGAAATTCGTCGAGGCGGTGTGTTTATCAGCAAGGAAGGGCCGAAACTGCCGAGTGGGTCTCCTGAGTGGACTTGAAATGACTTTGAGTCTTTTGACACGGGGATTGGGTTTTGGGTGGGTCACTTTCCTTGCTGCGACCTATCCCCCAGCCTAGCGGAGGTTGGGCGCTGCTGATGGCTATCTTCTAGGGGCTTCTCATCCTCTCTCTACAAGGCAGCCTTTTGTGTCCTGGAGGAGAGGGAGCTCGAAGCCCAGGGACAAGGTGTGGCTGATGGGGCCCGATAAAATGCCAGACAAAAAGCCCACTGTAGTACTGAAAGGCTCCCAATGTAGCTCTTTAATTTCCTCCCTTGGAAATGTCCCTAGTCTTTTCATTCTGGCCTTTATCTTAACTTCTAATCAGAGCAAAGCAGCAGCCTTTCAAATTGGACAAATAGGCTTCTCTGCTGGTGACAAGTGTACCTCATTTTCTCCCAAGCCTTCAGCAAGGTCACACCTTTTTAATTTATTTTCTGTAAGAAAAATCTAGTCGTGGGATAGAACAAGGGCCAGATCTTGCCAAAGGTCATTCCTCCAGCTAGTCATAAAACAGAACGGGATTACAGCTTCCTAGTGTTGGCCCTTACCTGCTGCATAACCCTGGCGGCTCCAGATGCTTCCCCAGCGTGGTGCCAGGCTTTCCCGGCCTCCCCTCTGCTTATCTCAGTTTTATACCCCACCCTAACTCCCTGACCCGGATGCCATGCTTCACATGCCAAATAAAGACCACCAGTGGCAGTGTGCTCAACATTTTCTCTTGTGAATGGTGGGCAGAGGATTCTTTGCTTTTCATTTATTTGAGCTGTTTGTTCCTTTTTCTTGTCATCCCCCCCCAATGTTTTCCTCTGCAGGTGTTTTTTTTAAAGGGGGGTAATTTAAAAGATAAGGGGAATGATTTTATACTGAAATTAAAAAAAGGGCCTTATTCTCCGTTTCAGGTATTAGAGATGTAATGATGTGCTTCTGCCCACTCGCTTCTTATTCCCTGAAGCAACTTTCTCATGATTCTGCCAACAAGACAATTGCCATGTACACCCACAAATATAAATACACAATTTTCTGGATGAATGAAAACTCACCCTTTCTTCCTAGAGAAAGGGGAGAAACATGCTGGGTGCCAACCTTCAGCTGGGTAATTTTACAATGATTATACATTTATGTCAGTTTTTTAAAAAGTAAAGAAGTTCGAAACCAATTTTCTTTTGGTAGGACATTAAGAGTGTGCTAGGATGGGTAACAAACAAAATCCCTGATCCACTTACCTTCCAGGCAAGATCCCTGAGGACGCTTTCATTTCCCAAGGATCTTCTTGTGTTGTCTGAGCCTCTCGCTCTTCCTGCACTGTGTCCTGAGTGCTCTCCGCTGTGTGAGCACTTGGACGGTGCTGCCCTTCTGTCACGAGTTCGTACTTAATATATTTAGGCATTTAAAACCTTGTTATTTTCAGCTCGTAGCTGTTTAATTGAAGGAAACAATGTGTTAGTGTATGTGTGTGTGCACGTGCCTGCACATATGTGTGCATGAGCATAGGTGCCTATAGAGCTCAAAGGTGTAGGATCCCCCGAAGCTGTAGTTAGAGGCAATTGTGAGCTCCCCACTATGTGAACTGAACTTCAGTCCTCTGCCAGAGCAGTCAGTCTGTGCTTTTAACCCTAGAGCCATCTCTCCCCTAAACTGATGTCAAAATTCACCCTTACTGTGCTGAGTCAATAAGTATTTATTGTTGCTTGCAGACAGGGTATGAAGGTAAAGCTGGGCTTTTTCTCTCAATCTTCTACTTCTACCTGCAAAATGTGGGATTTCAGACGAGCATCACCATACTGTCTTTGTTTCTTGTGTGCAGTTGCTTGGGATTTTGGCTCTTTGTTTATGAAGATTTCACTTTTACTTACAGATCTGTAAGCCATTCTTCAGAGTTAGAAGGTAGTAATGCTTTAGAGGTTACTATTCTGCATCCTGACTAATTTGACTTGTAACTTTTGGGTTGAATTATTTTTAAAGACACCATTTTGCTTCTGTGTGTTTGGTTTTCATGCCTGACCCGCCAATCATTCCTGATAGTTTGATTTTCATTTCATTGTGGGGTATTTGTATACTGTGTTATGATGTTTTGTTGTAATTAGTGCAATAAAGCGCTAAATGGCCAATAGCAAGGCAGGAGAAAATAGCCTAGACTCCAGGCAGAGAGAAGACTCTGGGGAGAGGAAAGGCAGATTCACCAGCAAGATGCAGGGAAAACAGAACACGAAGTAAGGGAAGGAGGTAACTGAGCCACATGGCAGAGTGCAGATTAATGAAGATGGGTTAATTCAAGTTATAAGTAGTCGGGAACAAGCCCAAGCTAAAGGCCAAGCTTTCATAATTAATATTCAGTCTCCATATGAGCTGGTGGCCAAAAGAAAATCTGACTACAGCATATGACCTCAGAAACACAGCTATTTAATTTTCTGATCAGTTTTTTCCCTCCCTTTCTATGTGCAAATCTTGATTTTTGAATGTAAATATTTTATAAAACTTAGGCACCAATCTTTTTTCTTGAATAGTTAAATGATTTTTCTAAAATGAATTAGCATTATTTCTCTTAGCAATGATGTCTTTCACTGCTTGTTTGTTCTGGTACTAGTCTTTTAGTGATTTATTAATAAATGTGGTTTATATTTTCCCAGTAGTCCATCACTTTTATCCTATTTTTATAAGATATTCAAAAGTCTTGATCATCTGCTTAACAGATAAATTTTTAAAATTTCCTGAAAGTTAATGTTTAGCAAAAAAACGTGGTATTTTAGCCAATAAATTTTTATTTTATCCAATTAACCTTTTTGGATTGTACAAAAAAGATTAGTTTGGTTGAAACTGATTCAAATTGAATTGAGAAATGATAGCTCTACATTATTAGCTTTCCATCCATGGACATAGTGTGTCACCATTCAAGGACATAGCATGTCATCATTTATAGACACAGCGTGTCACCATCCATGGACACAGTGGGTCACTATCCATGGACACATCATGTCACCATCCATGAACATCGCATGTCACCATCCATGGACATAGTGTGTCACCATTCAAGGACATAGCATGTCATCATTTATAGACATAGCATGTCACCATCCATGGACACAGTGTGTCACTATCCATGGACACATCATGTCACCATCCATGGACATAGCATGTAACCATCCATGGACACAGCATGTCACCATCCATGGACACAGTGTGTTACTTCATTTAATTTTGGAAAGTTGTGTTCCTTACTACTATTTTTTCCTCTTATGACTTATAATTTCTTATTAAGTTTTTCTCTGTGTTTCTAATTTTTATTACTGTGATATGTTGAATGGTTAATGTACCTTAATGGAGATGTTATGTAACACTGTGAACGTACTGATCCACTGTCACCGGAGAGTGGCTAATCTTGTGTTACTTTAAGTTCATTTCAATTATTAAAACAACCCCCCCCCAAAAAAACGGTGTCATAAGGGGAAGAAGGTGATACATGTTACATAGCGAGACCCCGTTTCAATAGATAAATAGATCAATGATAGATAGACGGACAGACAGATAGACGGAATGAATAAGCAGATAAACAAAAACTTTACTAAATTGGGAAGGAAGGTGATGGCTGCCAACATCACTCCCCTACCTGTGAGACATCAAGGGAACCAGCTCTAGAAGATGCCCACAATATACAGTAACAGGAGGCCACAGATTTGGTCACTTTAGCGCAGGTGACTTTGATGGATTGAGAAGCATAAGTCAGTCTGTAGCATGCTAGTGAGCTCCTTGGAGGTAAAGAAGTGTGTATGTGAGATCAAAAAAGGGAGATGAGAGAGGGTGGAGGCAAGCACATGGCTTGTTAGCATGGACTCTGTTGGTATTCGGCTGCTCGTGAAGCCCAACCCCTGGGTCAAAAAGGCAGCCTCTTGGGGGTGTGACCCATGCTCGCGCATGCGTGGCTAGCCTCACCCCTGTGCGCATGTGCGAAAGCCTGGGTCGCCCGCCATTTGCGTCACCAGCGTCTGACGCACCTACGCGAGCCGTCTGCGCATGAGCAGCGAGGCCTTTAAAAGTCAGAGGCGCCATTCCAGCGCTCTCTTTCTCCTCCCCCTCTCCTCACGTTTCCTCGGGCCCGTGAGCACACCCCTCTAATAAATCTTCTTGCGTGGGTTCGTTCGTGTCTCGTGTCTTTCCACACGCGCCAAAAAGCACAACAGACTCTCCTCTTACAGTTCAAGCTGAAGGAGGGACAGACATGTCTATAGTGTGGAGAGATGTATTCGATACACTTCTATTGTGAAAAAAAAATACCAAAGGCAAGTTAGAGAGTGTTTACCTGACTTATGATTCCAGAGGGATTGTCCACAGTGGTAGGTAGGCTGGAAGGGAGTGGCAGGCATGGCAGCAGGAACAGGAAGCTGAGAGCTCACATCATGAGCCCCAAGTGTGAAGCAGAGAGTGAACTGCAAACACTGTGAAGTTAAAAATCCTCAAAGACTACCTCAAGTGAGATACATCCCAAACCTACACAGCAAGGCCGAGTCTTCAAATACCTGAGCCTATAGAAACATTTCTCATTCAGATCGCCACATTCTACTCCCCGGACCCAGTAAGGTCAGGGCCATACCGTAATGCAAAACGCAAGTGATACAAGGTCAAAAGTCCCCATAGACTTTCATAGTCTCAATACTATTTAAAAGACCAGAGTCCAGGGCCTGGGGAGTTGGCTAGGTAGGTGGTTAAGAGCACTTGCTGCTTTGTAGAGGACCTGGGTTCAGTTCCCAGCTCTCACATGGCATGTTATAGTCATTTGTATCTCAGTTCTGGAGGATCTGATACCCTCTCCTGGTCTGCAGCCATGGCACACACACATGGTGCATGTATCTAAAATAGTCAAGCATTCAGATGCATGGGGTAAAAATTAATTTAAAAAAATCCTGTCCAAAGCCTCTTCTGAGACTCAGACGATCTCTTAATTGTAACCCCCACAAAATGAAAAACCAATTTCATTCTTCCAACGTATAATAGCACAGAATACACATTTTCATCCCAAAAAGGAAAGAGTGGGGGCCAGTGAGGAAGTACTGAATCAAAGCAAGACTGCAGCCTGACAGGGCAGACTCCAAATCCTGTAACTCCACATCTGATGTCAAAGAGCTTAGATGGTTTGCTCTTACAGCTTTGTGGACTTCAACTCACGCTTCTCCCTAGGGCTGGTTCCATTCCCTGTGTGCGGTTGTCTTTGGCAGATATTTTACAGTGCTGCCATCTCGAACCCCTTGGGGTCTCCATAGCAACCCAGGCTTTACATTCACATCTTCATACCACAGCATTCTCTTACAACCTCTCACCCTTCCAGGGCCTTCATTCAGGGGCTCCACTGGCCCCAGGGCTTCTCTGGAATGAGGAAGAATCCACAACCGTTTTACTCTTACACCCTTCGTGTCTTTAATGCCAAGTTCTGCCGCTAGCTTAGGATAGACCCTGCTGGCCCTCTTGAACCACATTAAGCAAGAGCTTTTGTTTGCAGTTGCTTTGTAGGAGCAGCAAACTCCTCAGGCTCATCCCTTTCCCAAATGAAAGCCTGGCTGGGTGGGGTCTTGTACTGAAAGCATCCTTCCTTTTGTTCCAAAGCAGTTTCTTCCTTAAGGGTGCTGATCTTCTTAAGAATAGCAGCCTCAGCTGGGCGGTGGTGGCACACACCTTTAATCCCAGCACTCGGGAGGCAGAGGCAGGCGGATCTCTGTGAGTTCGAGGCCAGCCTGGTCTACAAGAGCTAGTTCCAGGACAGGTTCCAAAAGCTACAGAGAAACCCTGTCTTGAACCCCCCCAAAAAACAACAACAACAACAACAACAACAAAAAGAATAGCAGCCTCAGCCAGGTGTGGTGGCCCATGTCTTCAATTCTACACCCTGGAGGGTAGAGGCAGGCAGATCTCTATGAATTTGAGGGCAGTCTGATCTACATAGTAAGTTCCAGGACAGCCAAGGCAATATAGAGAGATACAGTTTCAAAAACAAAACAACAAAAACCAAACAAACAAAAACAAAACACACATCTAAAAAGAATCACAGCCTCTCTTCCTGGAGATGCCCTGCCTGTAACATTTAAGATTCCTGGTGACGTTTTTTCCTTTCTCTAAATTGTACATCTTGTTTTTCTTTTTGCCTCACTTGCTCTCTGTAAATATAGACTCACCTAAGTGTTATCAGTAATAGTATTATATTATCTTGGAACAGACTCAACATTATGTTTTCTTGAAATCTCTGCTAACGAAATTAGTTCATTACCTGTTAATCAGTCTCGGGCAAGTTCTTAGGACAAGGTAGAAGGCAGCTATATTGACGATAATATCAAAGGATTGGGCTCTAGTCCAAATGCTACTAAAGTCCTTGATTCCTTCTGAAACTTCTTGAGCCAGGCACCTGCAGCCCCTTTGCTCTCAGCACTCCTGTCTTTCAGGCTCCTACTAGATGGCCTGTGAAAACCTGCTCTCCTTTTTAAACACATTTCCAGTCCAAAATCTAAAAGTCTTCCTCTTTCCTCCAAAAACCAACAAGGTCAGGCTTTTCACAGAAGCAGTGACTCTTTGGTACCAACTGTTGTTGCTGTTGTTTTTTAATTTTTTTGTTGTTGTTGTTTTGTTTTGTTTTTTGTTTTAAGGCAGGGTTTTAGGGTTTTATAGCCCTAGCTGTCCTAGAATTCCCTTTGTAAACCAGGCTGGCCTCAAACTCAGAGATCCACCTGCCTCTGCCTCTGAGTACTGGAATTAAAGGCGTGCGCCACCACGCATGGCTCTAGTTACTTTTTTTTTTTTTATGGTGATAAAACACCATGACCAAAAGCTATTTGAGTTTATTTTGACTTAAGGTTCCAAAAGGTCAAGAGTTCATCTCAGTGGGGAAACATGGAAGTAAATAGTAGGAGCAGGAAGCTGGGATTCACATCTCTAAAAGCATGAAACTTTAAAGCCTACCCCTAGCGACATACTCCAGAAAGGCTGAGCCAACTCGCCTAATAGTACCACCAACTGGGGACCAACTGTTCAAACATCTGAGCCTATGGGGGAGAGGGGAAGGGTATTTCTTATTCAAAACACTTCATAGGGGAAAGCTGTAAGTAGATGACTCTTGGGGTGCTGTGGGTAGAAGTGGGTTCTCAGCTGAGGAGAGGGTAATCCTTTGACCCATTAATTCTGTATGGGGGTATTGACAGGAGGGACAGTGGCATTGGAGGAAGGCCCCAACAGTTAATGGTTACATCCTCCTGAGACTATTGCCCCAATTCTGAATTCCAGTATCACTTCTTTATAAGTGGAGATCACTGATGCTGTCTGGGGGTGGAGGTGGGTAGAGCGGGGAGACTCATCACAACATGGCACGCTCCTTCCTGCTGCTCTTGAGCCTTAGCTCAGCACATTGCCTCACAAAGCAGGTCCTCAAGCAAATGTGGGTCCATGAAAAAAAATGTGTGGCAGATGATAAAAGGTAGATGATATATGACAGATGACAGCCGATACATCATGGGTGGGTAGGTGAAGGGTTCTTAAATGATCAATAGACGACAAATACTACATAGAGGTATGACCTTGAGACACTGTGTTAGTCAGGGTTCTCTACAAGAACAGACATATAGCTAGTCCAACATTAGCTGTCTAAAATCTAGTAGTTGTTCCGTCCAGGAGGCTGATGTCTCAGCTGGTCTTCAGGATACTCTAGCATCCCAAAGAAGTAGGTTCTAATGCCAGTAAAGGAAGGGACTTGTCAGCAAGAGCAAGAACAAGCAGGCAAAGCATGAAAGTTTCCTTCTTCCATGTCCTTTACATAGGCTGACACCAGAAGGTGTGTCCCAGATTAAAGGTGGATTGTCCCACTTCAAAATATCCAGATTAAAGCTGGGTCTTCCCACCAAAAAAGATCCAGATTGAAAAGTGGATCTTCCCATTTCAAGTGATTTAATTAAGAAAAAAATTCTCACACGTGTGCCCAGCCATTTGGGTTTTAGTTAATTCCAGATGTAGTCAAGTTGCTAACCAAGACCAGCCATCACAGGCCCACACCTCACCAACTCAAATCCCAATTGTATTCTCCTATGTTAAGCTGAACTTACCAATGAAAACCATAACCAGTTCATAATTATAACTAACATACAACTCTCATACAACCACAAACATATGATACATTTAAAACAGGTGGAAATTTCCTTTAAGGGACATTATTTTGGTATTGAAAACTTAAATATGATAACCACCGATATTCTTTTAATTGGTGTTTCATTATATGATTAGGAAATCAAGGGGGAAAAAACAGAAATATCTGGGCAAGCACATCCTTAAACTGTAGCAGAAGCACTCATGCCAATTGTAATCTTCGTTTCTGCAACTGGTCACGTGGCCTTAGCTGGCTTTTATAACCACCTTCCTCTACCACCCATTCTGTACCCCCCAGCAGGTCTTGGCTTCTTTCCTGGAGGAGTGACCCATACCTTCAACCCTGAAGGGTCTGTGCCCTTTGTCATCCTGCATGGGTTAGATTGTTACAGTTTCTCATTGACTTTAGTCACAGGACATGGTCACACCAAGAGAGGCTCTAAATAATTTCTTATACTCCAGACAAAATCTTTCTTACCTCCATTGTGAAAAAATAATCCTATTTCCCCTTTGTAATTGGGACCAATCACCCCATCTGACACTGTTATTCCTTCCTTAGTCTGTAGGCTTAAGAGTATCAGAAGGCCAGAGTGGCCAGAGGGAAGTCTGAGCTTCTAGTACAATGGAATGCTTGCTGTGTTCCCTGGTAGGAACACACCCCACTTCTGGTACCAAATTTTGTCTTAGTTAGGGTTACTATAGCTATGATGAAACACTGTGACCAAAAGTAAGCTGGGGAGGAAAGGGTTTATTTGACTTATATTTCCATATTACTGTTCATCATGGAAGACAGCCAGGACAGGAACCCGAAGGCAGGAGCTGATACAGAGGCCATGGAGGGGTGCTGCTTGCTGGCTTGTTCATAGTTTGTTCAGCCTGCTTTCTTATAGAACCCAGGACCACCAGCCCAGAGGTGGAAACAGTCATAATGGGCTGGGTCTTCCTCCCCTACAGCCTAACTTTTTTTTTAATTGTTTTATTGAGCTATACATTTTTCTCTACTCCCCTCCCTCCCTTCCTCCCCTCTCCCTTTCTATCCTTTCCTGTGACCCCCACACTCCCAATTCACTCAGGAGATCTTGCCTTTTTCACCTTCTTATGTAGATCCATGTATGTCTCTCTTAGGGTCCTCTTTGTTGTCTTAAAACTCAGATTATTTCCAGGTCTATATGATCATTCAGTCTTAGCCTCAAGTTACAGAAGTAGATTCCACCTAGTCTGTGTAAAAACCACGGGTCTTAGAACAGTGGTTCTCAACCTGTGGTTCATGACCCCTTTGGGTGTTGAATGACCCTTTTGCAGGATTCACCTAAGACCATCAGAAACCCTGATATTTACATTATTTTTCATAATGGCATCAAAATTACAGTTTTGAAGTAGCAATGAAAATAATTGTATGGTTTTGGGGTCACCACCACAACATGAGGCACTGTTGTTAAAGGATCACAGCATTAGGAAGACTGAGAACCACTGTCTTAGATGAAGTCTTGGGAATTTATTGAGAGCCAAAAGTTAGGAGTGGGTTGGAAGAAGCTTTTGAACTATACTGAGTAGACTTGGCAAGTCTGTGGCTCAGTGACTTCTCCCTTGGTCCCACTCTTTCTATATCCCTTCTCACTCTCTCACACACACACACTTCTATGTCCTTCCTTTTCTGTCTCTCTCTGCTTCGTTTGCTTAAAACATGACCAGACCAGCTAAAGCTCCTGAGTTTATACAAGTCAGTTTCTACCACCTGGCTCCATTTTGAAAGTCTAACAAAAGTGTTGTAATTGGCCCACACTGGATCGGCTGCTCCAGTTCAAACCAATCCTGTGCTCAGTGTCCTCCTGACTATATGGATGGAAGAGGGAGGTGGCAGGAAAGATACAGTTCCTTGCTTCTGAATCCAGAAAGAAGTGGCCAGTGTTCAAACACAAGAGCCATTCCAAGACATGAGTGATTGGCTTCCACTGCTCTCCAGTCGGGCAATTTCAGGGTTGTCCCTGGTGACCCCAGCTGTCCTCCTCCACATAGGAGGAATTGAAATGACTTGTTGGGAGATGTGGGAGAATTTGATACAGTGTCACTGTAGTGGTTGTCTGTGAAACCCTAACACTGAGTATATGTAGCTTTTGTCTGACAGTTAAATACCCACAGAAGTGCCTGTGTTAGTGTAGGTCTCTGGTAAATGGCACTATTTTGGAGGGGTGTGGGAACTTTGGACTGTGGAGTCTCCATGAAGGAAGTAGGTCATAGGAGCAGGTCTTTGAGGGTCTAACATCTCTGTCTCTTCCTGTCATTTTCTTAGCTTTCTGAGTAGACATGAAGTGTCCAGCTCTTCTCCACCATATAACCTGCTTGAGTATATGGGAGAACACGCCATGGGTAAACTCTCTGAAACCATGAGTCCTTTATTCCCTAAGTTGCAACCGGGTCACGTATGTAATGAGTACATTTTGTCATTAGAGAACCACATTACTTGACTCATGATACAAAGAGTTCCGAGATGATTGCTGAGGGTTCCTAGAAAGCCAAACATGTGCCTTCATGAGGCCCAACAATTTGAAACACCAAGTGTATTTGACGAGTAGTCATTGCGACCCCAAATAAGAACGTGACCATATTCAACATTGCCTCAGCATTGCAGGAGGGCTTCTGGCTTCTGATTCACCAGCTGTAACTTCTAAGTTTGGGAAAAGAAGGCTAAGGGGACTGAGCCTGCAGCTTAGAGATATATGCTCACCCCAGTATTCACATTCTAGTTTCTGGAACTTAGTTTTGAGACTGCTGCTATGAGCAAGAAAGGATAGAAAATGAACTTTTTTTTTTTTTTATGAACTGCCATGCTGGGTTTTGTTCCAAGGGAAAAAAGAGCAGATTGTGAGCCTCAGAGTAGAGTTGAGTAACACACCTGTCTCCCACCTCCGCTTTGTTGTACATCAGCTCCTGTGTGCACGGTAAGAAGCCTTTCTCAGGCACAAAATTCCCTGTTTCCCTGTGAATTATTTGACTACCAATTTATTATTGAGCACCTGCCACATGGGAAGCATTGGACAAAATAGAAAAATACCCTTGCCTTCGCCAAGCTTCAGCTTGCTCAGGGTCAAAGCCAACAAAGTAAAACAAATTCCACAAAGTTGTGCAGTGTGGACCAGACTGTGGAGCAGTGACTTTTGAAATTTAGTTAAAGAACCAATGAAGACCCAAGAAATGAGGGACCCAGGAACCAGGAGGAGGAGGAGAGACCCAGATGATGAAACCCAAGAGCAGAACCTGCAAGCACAGAGGTCAAGGGATGGAAATGGCCTCGATGATTTGACCTTTAAATAAGGGTACAGAGGACAGCAACCCTATGTGTGTGTGTGAGGGGTTCACCTGCACCCTCTGTCTATCAACCAATCAAGCATCAGCTTTAAGCTTCATTGCACTATTTGCCTAATGGGTTGGCAGGTTTGTGGTCTGTTGGCCTTGCATTGTTGGTGTTAGGGCTCAGAAACCTGGGTGAAAAGCTAATTGAGGTGACTAGTAACATATCAAAGTGGATACTGGCTAGCTCGCCCAGCATCACTCAGT
>PVIU01016487.1:24031-44986 GCA_004026605.1 Ondatra zibethicus
ACTCAGTACCTGTGGCTCTCCCCATCCCTCCCAGCATCTCAGTACCTGTGGCTCTCCCCATCCCTCCCAGCATCACTCAGTACCTGTGGCTCTCCCCATTCCTCCCAGCATAATTCAGTACCCTTGGCTCCCTCTCTCCCTCCCAGCTCTCCCAGCTTCACTCTGTGACTCCTCTAGTACTTCTTACCCACCCCCTACCCTAAATCCCTCCCTCCAAGGGGCTGGGCTTCACTTTCCTCCCCCCAGCTTCTGATCCCTACATAACTCAACCACTTTGGCCACCCTGGTCTCTTGGCCTCTTGCCCCTGGCTCCCTCTTAGTTGGTGCCCTCTCTCTTGTTCTCCCTCCTCCTCTCTTCTCTCATAGTCCAATTTAGTCTGGGAGCCATGTTCAACCTGGACTCTTTCCTCTACCTGCTTTCTCATATCCACACTAAAAATCTTCGCCTCCTTTTATTTCCATTTTCACCCAGCTGGGATCCAATAATAACCTTAGATCCATATCTTGATTCTCCCCAATGACACACAAATATCAGACACACACCACACATGCATCCAACGCACATCACATGCCCATGTCACACAGGTCACACATCACACATATATCTCATGTCCAACGCACATCACACACATCCCACACACAATACACAACATATTTGTAAATACTTTTTATTATTCCTCTTAAAAAAAACAAAAAAAAAACAAAACCAGCGCTGCTGCCCACTGGCTGGCTGTGCTGGCGCACATTTTTAAAGCCTCCTCACGTCTTCAGAGAAACCGAGCGATCCCGCCTCATGCAGCTGACGTGAGTGGAGACCTCGATGGCCTGTTAGAAACGTATTGAATGTGAAAGCATCTTCAAAAGCATGCTTGAGGTGTGCCTTGAACAAAGGGATTGTTGCCAGTGGGTTTAAAGATGGGGCCGGACCCAGAGGCAGATGGAATTACTTAGAGGCAGTTAGGGAAGGAATTCAAAGAGCAAGCCGAGACATAAACCTGGATTAAACCTCCCGACTGTGAGGAAACTGCCTGTTTTCTTCCCCTCTCTTCCAATCCAAGCCCCAAACTGTACGTCTCAGACGAACAAGGGCAAGTGCAACTAACTGAGCAGAGCAGCAGAAAGAGAATTACGGGAGGTGGGAAGCAGCGTGATTCATGAGAGGGAGAGACCGAAGCACATGCTAGGTGCTGGGAAAGGGCTGTCTGTCAGACTGCACCGGAGGCAGCTGGAAAAACGGCTAGAGCACACACCACAATCTCAGCAGCTCCCATAATTAAAGGAGTATTTTATAAAGACAGTGAAAGTAAGATCTCACCAGTGCCACACCATACCAGAAGTCACTATGGAAACAAAGCGCTTGCTTGCTAACTCCTGGAACCTGGAAGGTTGAGCAGGTGTTCCCCTGACAACAGAAGGTTGCTGATGAGATTAGAAAAACAAGCAATTGTCAGGTCCTTGACCATGGTGTAGCTGGAACCAGACAAGGTCTTTCTACTCAAAATCCCCTGGCAATGCTACTACGCAAAGTTCAACCCACTGACCTCCTGAAAGAAGATGGACAACATCTTGCAATCTTTGGAGAGGCCAAAGTTTATTGGGACATGAAAAGAGCCACAGAAGAAACGGCATTAACAAATTCAAATAGTTCAAGTTAAAAAAAAAAGATAAATGGAAAATGGAGTACATAAATACAATGGAACACTGCTCAGCATGGGAAAAATGAAATCTTGTCATTCGTGACAACACAGCAAGACCCACAGGACACTATAGTAAGTATAGTAGGTCAGACACAGAAAGGCAAATTCCACAGTCTTTTTCTTTCATGGAATCTAAGACTTTGTTTTCAAAGAAGCATTGTTGCTTCCCAGAAGATGGGAGGTCAAGTTCCCAATGAAAACAACCACAAAGGAGCAAATGGCATATCTTTGCTGCTTGTGAGAACAATGTGTTATCGCCAGATATCTTGCTGCTCTTAGCTAGTACTGGAATTATGGGCTTTTTGACCAGTGTCCTGCCCTCTCCTCTTAAGAACTTGAGCTCATCAACAATTCCAAAAGGTACAAACAAACACGTGCTCCCCCCCCCCAAGTGGATCCAGAAGTTTGAACTGGACATTCACAGAAGCCATGTGAATAACTGGTAGGGTATAAAAGGCTCCTAGCGTTGCTATTCCTCAGGTAATTACAAATTCATCAGGGAATTACTGTGGAATGCCAATGCCCAAGCACAGCTGTACCTGTGTTTCTAGAACACCAGCCCAGTGATCTGCCCATGACCTCTTTGCCTCACCCGCTCCTCCTCCCACCCTGCAGCCACCGTCCCACCTGGCTCCTACCCCTCTTCCTCTGCCTCCGTTCCTCTGCACTGCATCCACAGCTGACCAGGGTCTGCCCAGCTTCCCATCTTTTGGAGTTCCCAAAACAATGGCACAGTTCCTTTCCTTAGCCACCTTGGGCCTCCACTCTTGGGCCGCATCTCAGGAACCAGCTGAACCTTGATTCATTTCCTCTGCGGATTCCCAGACCCAAATGTCCTTGGTTCTCTTTGTTTTCCCCAGGGGTTCTTCTCAGCAATAACCCCTAAGTGTCCTCCTGAGTCCTGCGTGGCCCACCTCCTGTTTTGTGACTTTGCTCTGCTCCAGTCACACAATGGGTGCTCCGTCGTGCCACAGGGGCTTGGCACATGCCTGTGGCACTCTACTCCCATCCTCTTTCATTCCGACCCAGCTTCCTCAGCTCTGCCCCGCTGTCACTGAGGCTGTTCCTGCCGCCCCACCTCCGTCCTCGCCTTCCTAATTCAGATGCCCTGGTTCCTAGTCTCAGACCACCATGGACCTCAGCATTGCTGCGTTTGTCACAGCTCTAAGTTAATACTGCGGGATAGGGAAGTCACTTTTCCCTGCTCAGATGACCTCACAGCAGCTTCCAGCAAGGTGTGCAGGGACCCTAGGGGTGGGGCAGCGTAGTCAAGTGACAAGATCAGACCAGACCATACTGCCCTGCTCCTAAGCCCAACTCTGCTCTTCCTAGCTATGAGATCTTCAAGTTTCCCGACCTGGCGGGATTTGAGGGGGCGTGTGGAGAGGAAGCCTAAGTATGAGTTTCTTGGGGCCTTAATTTTTTCTGTGGCCTCGAGTTTCCTTATCAAGAGTACTGCTATGCAGGATGAAAGGATTCCATGGCTAGGAGGCATCTGGATGAATTGTTGGCACACAGTGACTGCTTCACCACTGTGTGCCATGCTCATTTGCCAAGTAATCCTCAAGGCCGCATGAACACAAGGGTGACTAGCTGAAGGGACAGAACTCACAACTGTGGCTTCCTTCAGGAGAGGACGACAAAGGTTCCGCCGGCGGTTTCTGTATGTGAGGAACACATGTGGAGGGCAAGGAAAGGAACCCACATCAGAAAGAGGTAGAAGGAGGATAGCTGTTCAGTATGAGGGAGATGTGATGGTCTCCCATGCATTCACTGCACAGCTCAAGTCACTGTGGGGAGGGGAGGAGGACCAGCATCTACTGGACATGTGTGCACCATCTTTCCCAGTGTGGTAATTTGTTCCTTTCCTGCCCATGGTCTGTAGACATGCCCTGCAGTGAGCCAGGGCTTCCTGAATCCATGCATGGATGTTGCTCAGATTTCTGGCTTCTCCCCACCTCCTGTAGGCATCAAGTCCAAAAGTTCAAATGGAGGCATTTCATGCACTGAGAAACTTCACAGGGACCTCTGAGCCTGACCTTGGACAAGCAAAACCTGAACAAGCCTTGAATAAGCAAAGCTCCATTAGTTTTGGGAGGTTCCTCTTTCTGCTAGGACCAGTCCAGGGTAGAGATGCTGACTGGGGAAGCTGGTGATAGCAGTGCAGGTGATGACAACGGATACACGCCTAGGTACTGCCCCTCAGCACTATTTTTTTCCCCTATAAGAAATCAGTGACAGTGAAGATAAAAAGTCGGGAAATGCAGGCCTGAGCCGGAAAGGAGCTGCCATCACAGCAAAGCCAGGCCTCTCATAGCCTGTGGAGGCTGGTCACGAGGAGCTGCAATCAGGAGAGCAGAGTTTCATAGTCTGGGGACACATGCCTGGACCTGTGCCTCCCCCAGAGCCAAGGCTTTGAGACGTGAACAGTGTGTGTCTTTGTTCGGTAGAGGATGCCCATCAGAAGACCCAGCTCTGGGCTGAAGGTGGGTGACTCATGCCCCAGTGTTGTCTGTCCTGAGCTCTGTGGGAAACGGATTCACCAATTATTTTCACAGTGAATGGCAGCATCTCTACTCTCTTGTACCTCCACTGTCTCTTTAACAGAAGAAATTGAGAACCATAACCATCCTAATGTCCACAAATACATGGCAAGAAACACTTGGGGTCCGAATCTGAAATATCCCCATAGAGTCATGTGTTTGAATGCTTGGTCTCTTCGCTGATGGCTGTGTAGGGAGGCTTTGGAACTTTTAGGAGATGGGGCCTGTGGCTGACTTGAATTACTAGAGGCAGGAATTTCCAGGTTATTAAACCCTCCTGGTTTTGGTCACTCTCTCTACTTCCTGACAGCCCTGAAGGACTCGCTTATGACTTCTCCACCATGATGGACTGAGACCAGGTGAAGTCATGAGCCATCATAGCCCTTCCTGCCTTGTTTCTGTGTGGTTCCTTGGTTACAAAGGCACAACAGTAGCAGTAACAGTAACAGTTACAACTGTTACAAAGGTAACAGAATTGCTGCATGGGGCCAAGGGCCCTGCAAGCAAAGCCGGATAGCCCCAGCATCTGGCCCCAACGGCTTTCCAACTGCAAACATCGGCTATCCTTATCCTTACTCTATTTTGCTCCTTCTGCTAGTGCAGAAAATGAAGCAATCCAGAAGTTTCTCAGTCAGCTGGAAACTGGCAAGTAAGAACAGCCTACAAGGCATAAAATGGGGTGCCCTGCATGGAGCTGGGGTGTGCCAATTCCAGTTACATTAGATAGGCTCATGTTGCAACTACGATCTTATTGAAAGCAATGCTTATGTCTCTGTAAATAGAGATGGAGGGCGACAGCTAGCACACACATGCCGGGCAGGACACCTTTGCCGTAAGCATGCAGTGTCTGTCCCTTCATGCAGTGTGTCGCTCTAGCGAAGTCAGCGTCCATCTATGAGCGGCTTGCCAGCGCCTGCTGCATGCAGATCGAGAATTTGTCAGTGTGCAAGCAACAGGAGTTGAATTTAAAAAAAAAAAAAAAAAAGTTTTGAGTTTTTGAGTTTTGCAGCATGCTAATCCAGAGAGTTCTTAAATCTTGTTAATTCTTTGGCATTGAGCGAGCACGTTTCTCTTTCATGAACCACGGTGGTCCTGGAGGCATCTCCCACTCTGCGCCGGCCCTGCCACCCTCTCTTTTTCTGTTCCACATCCTCCGGGGGCTCACTCAGGGCTCTCAAACGTTAACTGCCTTTCTCAAGTTTCAGTTAACAACCACAGCCCCAGGCCGAGTTTTGGCCTGACCAATCAGATAATAGCACTCCTCTAGCCACAATGGTTGGTTTAGAGGTGAACATGTGACTCAATTTGAACCAATGAGGGACAAGCATAGCACCTGCTGGACTTGGCGCTAAGATGACTAAGTGTGGAGCTTCCACCGGCTTCTACAGGGAGTAAGTTTGCCTAAGAACAATTTCTGCCACCCCCCCATCAAAATCAAAGGATGACAAGAACCTGAGTCCAGATGATATCAGACAAGCCACTAGATCAAGCTATATCTGAAGGCTTAGATGTTTAATTAAATGTTTAATTAATTAGATGTTTAATTATAAGACTATATTAGATTTGTTTTCCTTATTTTTTTTCCTGTGTGTGGTATGAACCATCTACAACCTCAGTTTTCTGGAGGTTGAGGCAGGAACACTGCATCTTCAAAGCTAGCCCATGAAAATTTTATCTTTTAAAAAACAGTTCTTCACTTGGGAGGCAGAAGCAGGTGGATCTCAGTGAGTTCGAGGCTAGCATGGTCTACAAGAGCCAGTTCCAGGACAGACTCCAAAGATACAGAGAAATCCTGTCTCGAAAAACCAAAAAAACAAAAACAAGTCTTTTTCAAGCAGTTTGAGTTGTTTGATTTCCTCATAGTTGCTATATGTTCCATATTCCCCAATTTGCACTACAGGATCCTAGGGGCTGTATTCTTTTCTGTTTTTGCACCAAAACTGGAGCTTGGGTTGTGTCACTGTGACAAAATATCTAACAACAACAACAACAACAATAAAAATACAGGAAAAGTAAAAAAAAAAAAAGTTTCTTCTGATGCACAGGTCTGGAGTATGGCTCACATGGTGGGAAGCAAGGGCAGGAGCTGAGCAGGGGTCACGTTCACAGTCAGGAAGCCGAGATGAATGCTACCACTCAGCCGACTTTGTCTCTTTTTTCTTTTTTCTTCTTTTTATTTGCTCTGGGACTCTGGCCCTTGACATTCAGGTTGCATCTTCCCACCTCAACTAACCCTATCTAGAAACTCCTTCATAGACAGGCCCAGAGGTATGTCTCCTAGGCGATTCTAAATTCTATTAAGCTGATACCAATATTAACCATCCCGCTTAGATTTTTATTCTACTCCAGTATGTTCACTTCCAAAATTATTTACAGGTGAAGACTTGCTTTTTCCAACACCTTGTAGAATTCTTTTTGGTAAAGAGAATACTCCTTGGCTCCCTACTGCCTCTGTCCACTAGTATTGTTTTTGCAAGGTTGCAAATGGGGACCAGAGCAAAACCCTGAGTTGGTGTGCTGCATGTGATTGAAATGTCAACTTCCTCAGCCACAGCACAGCTCAGACACTCCTGTGACATACCCACCTCTGTGTTGGGGGACTTGGGCTATGGTCACAATCATAGCAAATAATCACTTTGCTGTTTGTTCCCCACAGGACCTTGTATCTCAGCTCTGAACTCTCAGGTTCCTGTTCCCTGCAAATGCCATTCTGCCAGCACACCCAGGTTCAACAGCACCAGGCAAAGATCTTGAAGGTTGCAACTCTGCTGTTGTAGCAGATGTACCACTTGTCAGATCACATGAGTGCCCCTCCACAGCTCTGTGTCTACAGCCCGAAAGGACAGGTTAAGCAGCATTACTCTGAACGATCATAGCTGTGTGTTTGGCTCACAGTCATGGGCGGGAATGAGCAGGAGACTTTCAGCGACTTCAGAAGTTTAATCTGCCTTGTGTCACAGCCTAGTGTAGGGGAGCATGCAATTCTGGAAATGCCTAATAGGATCCCACGCTGGGCTGTAAGGCAAGCAGAGTCTGGCCACAGTGAACTCTAGGCCCAGAGTGGTCCATCTGTTTTGGGTATATGTATTCAACACTCAGCTCTGATGCTCCCATCCCAGGTGTACCAAGTGTCACCTGTTCCGGAAGAGGTAAGCTTCACAGAGGTGGAGCATACAACCTTGGTGTTCACTGTCCCTGTCCCCATGTCTAAAGAGTACCTGCCATGTCAGAGATGCATACTAAACTGTATTATATGCTGTCACATGTATGTGACAAGTTGTGCTTTTAGCAACACAATTGTGTAGTTTGAAAGAAAATGCCACACCAATATGGAGTGACACTATTAGGAGATGTGACCTTGTTGGAGGCAGTGTGTCACTGGGTTTTGAGGTTGCTGAAGCTCAAGCCAGGCCCAGTGTCATCCTCTCTTCCTGTTGCCTGTGGATCCAGATACAGAACTCTCAGCTACCTCTCCAGCACCATGTCTGCCTGCCTGCAACCTTGCTTTCCTCTATGACAATAATGAACTACACCTTTGAACCTGTAAGCAAGCCACATTTAAATGTTTTCCTTTAAAGAGTTGATATGGTCATGTGTCTCTTCATAGCAATAGAAACCCTAACTAAGACACAATGAAAATGACTGTTTTCACCTTGAAGATCAGGGCCAATGATCTGGTGGCCTATGGGCCAGCTCTTTTTTTTTTCCTCTCTCATATGTGTGTGACTTTAACTTGCATTTAAAATATAATTAATCACGGAACTAGGGAGACAGTGCAGTGGGTAAGAGTACTGACCACAGAAGCCTGATAAGCTGAGTTTGAGTTTCATTAAAGAAGCAATACAAAAAACCAGATGTTGTGCCTGTCTGTAATCCCAGCATTCCTAGAGCAAGATGGAAGTAAGGCAATGGCAAGAGAATTGGCTGAAACCTCTCAGGTCAGCTAGCCTGGAGGACCAAGCACAGCAGCAACCAAAGAGGCAAGAAGCTCTGGAAGCTGAGCTCTAACTGCCAAGTGTGTGATGGCATGCTGCTTACCCATGTGTGCACACAAAGGAAGAAAAAGACATGGGCATGGGGAAAGGACTTCCTTGGAGGGAGGACCGAGGATGGCAAAGATGGGAGGGAGGTCTTATGGTGGAGCTGAAGATAATGAAAATGTATTATACGTATGTATGAAATTGTCCAAGAGCAAATTTAATCTACAAAAAAAAAATAAAAATAAAAAGCTGCTTCCCCAAAATAGGTACATTCATTTCATATGCGATACATAATTATGTATATTATGTGTAACTAAATGAAAACTGTCTGGGGAGAATGTGGTGTTATTAAAATAGGAGTTTGTGGTCCCAGGGGAGGATGCTGTGACTGGTGGTTTTGTCTGCTTCAGCCTGGCTCCCTGATGGCCTCCCTGTGACTGGAATACTCAGGAGATTACTGTGGGGTGAGGTGACTTGTTAAGGAGTCTCTTAAATTCCATCCAGAGTCTGAGACAACCAGTCACATGTATCCTCGGGTACACTGGACATTAGTGAGAAAGCAAATGTTTCTTGTAAGCTAACAAAGAAGAGTATGGGGGACATTCACTTTCTAGTTGGTATCAATGATCCTGAAAACTGCATTGTGGATATAGAGTCACAAAATTCAAGAGCAGATCTCCTTCGAAATATCTGACGTCACAGTGGAACACTCCATCCACCCAGCCACCCTACCCCCTTCTGCCCAGCAGTTTCCTGATGCAACAAAGCTATCTGTTTCACAGACAGATGTCACTGAAGACTCTGACTTGACTCTTTTATAAAATTGCATTGACAGGTGCAGAGACGCAGTGGTGCTTGAGATTGGAGTGGACCAGAGTTCCATAGAAGTCTTCGGAGAGCAAGGAAGCTGTGTCCTATGTGGCCAAGACAGTTGAGTAACTCTAACAGGGCAGGGACATGAGTAGCCATTGGGTCCTGCTGCTACTTCTGGCCTGTGTATGGAAGCCTTGTGGCCAGAGGATTGGGGAGCTCAGCCCTGAACCCAGATGATATGTATTCAAATCCCATCTTCCTGTGTTATCTTGGACAACTTACTTACCTTTGCTTAGCACTAAGTTCCTTAGGTTAAAGTATTAGTCAGGGTTCTCTAGAGTAACAAAACGAATCTCTCTGTATATACAGAAAGAAGGAGGAAACTTATTAGAACGACTTACAGCTAATTCAACAGTGCCTGGCTGTGAATGGAAATCCAGTAATCCAGTCCATCATGTTGGATGTCCTCAGCTGGTTTTCAGTATACACCAGAATCCCAAAGAAGTAGACTCTTCCATCAGTGAAGGAATAGACTTGCTGGTAAGGTGAGTGCAAGCAGGCAAAGAGCAAAAGCTTCCTTCTTCCATGTCCTTGTATAGGCTTCCAGCAGGTGTGCCCCAGGTTAGATATGAATTAAAGATGTGTCTTCCAATTTCAAGATCTGGATTAAAGGTGTATGTTTTCTTAACTCAAAGATCCAGATTAGCTGGGTGGTGGTGGCAGCGTACACCTTTAATTCCAGCACTTGGGAGGCAGAGGCAGGCGGATCTCTGTGAGTTCGAGGCCAGCCTGGTTTACAAGAGCTAGTTCCAGGACAGGCTCCAAAAGCTACAGAGAAACCCTGTCTCGAAAAACCAAAACCAAAAAAGAAAAGAAAAAAGAAAAAAAAAGCCCTCATAGGTTTGCCCTCAGTTTTGAGGTTTAGCTCCAGATGTGGTCACGTTGACATCCAAGAATAAGCCATCATGGTTGGAGATGGTTCCTCGGTTGTTTGGGAACTGAGGAGTCTGCACACTTGTAACAGTCAGTGTACAGAGCAAAGCACCGTGTTGGCTACCATTGCCTGTGCTGGGAGGAGGAGGGCTCGCCTGTAGAGGACGGAGAATGGAGCTACGCTCTCACTCACACGGAGTTCGGAGCTGAGGGCCTCATGTGGGAACCTGGCTCCATGCTTTGGGGAGACCTTCCCACACCTTTGCCGCAGGGGATGATGGAGAGCCTCCTTGCCCCAGTTAAGAGCCTAGGATTGCTTCCCTCAAGGGAACTCTGGCTATGTCTAACTCGCTCACCAGCTATGGTTTTCAACCATGATCCACCTATGTAGTCGGTCTTACAGCCCAATCTTCTTAGCCTGTATCAAAGCAAGCTAAAATAAAGATCTGAGGATATAGGTCAATAGTAGAGCTTTCCTAGAATCTTATAAAAAAAAAAGTAGTTTTCTTTCCACTTAATGTGTGTGAGTGTACACACCACAGCTTTTGTATGGACATCAGAAGGGTAAGTGGCAAAAGTGGTTTCACTCTCCCAGAAGTGTGGGTCCAAGGCTTGGCAGTAGGTATCATTACCTGCTGAGCCATCTGGCCTAACATCTTTAAAGCCCTGGGTTAAATCCTCAAAACCACACACACACATACACAAACATACACACACACGCATGCACGCTTCCATGCCCTTACAAAATCGGTCGAGATTCCAATCTTGTTCTGGATTGGTTAGGTAAGTATTTTTAAGAGAAGGCAGAAATATCAATTTTAGGGTAAATTTTTCTAATGTCTTAAGAAATAAACTTCGTAAGCATGAAAGCAGCATTGCAGGCTCAGTTAGGGTTGGTGTGTATTGATTTGGAGCCTCTGGGTCGGATTCCTATAGCAGAAGCTGTTGGCTACTCTTGAACCTTACTAAGGGTTCTGCCTTAGTTTCTTTTTCTGCTACTGTGCTAAAATTCCCTGAGCAACTTAAGGGAGAAAGGGTTTACTTAGCCTACAGTTTCAGGTTACCATCCATCATGGCATGGGGACCACAATGTCAGGAGCCTGAGGCTAGTCACATGACATCCACAATCAGAAGAGAGCAATAAACGCATTCATGACGGTGCCCGGGTCAGTTTCCCTACTCTTGCATAGTCCAGGATTCCCTGTCCAGGGAATGGAGCCGTCCACAGTGGGCAGGTGCCTGCCTGATTAACATCATCAAGACAGCTCCCCTCAGAGGCCTATCTCCCAGGTGATTTAACTTCTGCTGAGTTCTTGGTTAGCACTACCCATCGTGAGACCCCAAGGACACAGGACATCTGTTGCCTCGTCTGGGACTTTTCCTTAGACTGTGCCACGGAAGAGACTCACTCACATTGGACTCTGACACCCCTTTGGAAACAGCCGACTTTAATGAGCAATGGTAAGGAAGTAGGTCCAAACTCTCTCTGCTTCACCCCTAGGGCGGGATAAGGTGACAGATGTGTGCACGTCCTTGTGTGTTCTTCACAGACTCCGTGGCTGCCTGGCAGATGGGAGCACAGCTAAACTGGGGGGGATACCTCATTCTTCAAGAGCAGCCCCCTCTCCTCACCTCCCTCCTCAGCTACTCTCTCTGTTCCAGGCCCTCCTCCCTGCTACTTATACAGATAGCCTTGTCTCAGGGGCCACTTCTCTGGAACCTAAACTATAAAATAATTCTCTTGGACAGTCGTCCCCCGGTCAAATACAGCAAGATGGAGCAGACCTGGTTCCCAGGGGGCTCTGAGGTGCCAGAGGCACCTCCAGGATCACTTTAGACCTTTACTTAGTTAATTTTAAGCTAGTTTCATTGTATAACCCAGGATGGCTTCAACTTTCAATCGTCCTGTCTTAGCTTCCAAGTGCACGATTGTGGGTGAGAATCAGATCCTTCACCTGGCTTCCAGACATTCCCTTTTTGGAGCAATTTTGGAGACCTTGAGTGGGGGAGGGACACGTGGTTTCCAACGCATTCATTTGCATTTAAATTTGTAGCTGGAATTAAGGCTTTTAGGAACTTTTAATTTCTATTTAATTATAAGAATTCCACTGCAGGGTATCTATCCGATTTAAAAGAATAATTAAAATTAAGTGCAGCTCCAGTGATTTGCCGTGGCGGACGGCTGTCCTTAGGACTAAGCAACAGCACAAAACTGGAGGCTGGAGGGGTTCTGTATGCAAATTCTCACCGCAATAGGATTTGGCGCCAGAGAAATTTAGATGATGGAAATCATATCGTGAGTTTCAACATCAGAGCCTAGTGACTGTTACACGTTACCATTACTTCTCTTAATATCCTCAATTAAATGATTAAAAATAGAACAATAGATAAGCCAGATCAATTAATCTTCTAAGATGATCAAAGGGACTCGTTGGATATTGTGAACGGTCTAACGTGATCATGGTTTTATCAGGCAGGAGAAATAACTCAAAGTGGCTCAAACTGTATTCATTTATGCTCAGAGGGTTTTTATTTGCGATTAATCAAATTGACTTTTGTAATAGGGAGAGTTTTAGGATGTTGCCCATTAATTTTAGAAAAAAAATGTAATTCACACATTAAAATAGGTGCTGTTCTCAGCTGGTTGTGTGTCAGGCTTAATGAGGGGTAATAAGCGTCAGATGGTCTTGATCCTGTAACCTGTTGGAAGATGACTTCGGGAGGGGCTGTGCACCCACCAGTGACAGTAACAGTGATCTTTATGAGCTCTCGTGGAGACAGCCTAGCTTGGTTCTGTGTCTGAGGTCTAGGCTAGGGTCCATGTGGAAGGAACCAAGCCAGGCAGCAGCTTGGACAGAAGAAGGAGGGGTGGGACTTTAGAAATTTGAGAGTGGAGAAGAAAGGGGAAAGATTACAGTTAGAGGTGACAGTTAGCCAAAGTGGGTGCCGGGGTTAAGAAGGATTGAATTGTACTCCAACCTCCGCAGAGGAATTAAGAGAACTTTCTTTGAAAAGAAAACAGAAACAGTTAAAAAAAATACAGCGAATAAATGAAAGGGTGTTTTGTAAGATCGCTCAGACTAAGCCAAGGGGCAGCTTACAATGAAAACGAAGCTGCGGCCAGTGAGTTGGGTCAGCAGCTTCGGGTAGTTGCTGCCAAGGCTGACACCCTGAGTTCAGTCCCTTGGACTCATATGATGAAGGAGAGAACTGGCACCTGCAGGTCATCCTCCGATCTCCGCACATTCACTGTGGGCCATGGCGGTACACACAGACACAGACGCTCACACAAAGTAAATAAACAACTATAATAGTAATAATAATAATAAATGATAAAGGTGAAAACAGCAACAGAGCAACAAAGGAAACATGATGACTTATTACCTCTATTGTCTTATTTAAAATACCATAGTCCTTCCTTTCTAGAATATCTTTGTAAGAAGAAGAAAATGAATATATTCCGAGATTAAATGGAGAAAGGCAAGGTGATAGAGGATGGAATGGAAAGCTCATACCTCCACCTCTTTGTAAACTTCCTTGACTCTGAGAGCAAGTTCAGAAGCCGTGAGAAGGCATCTGTCTTGATGTCGACATCAAAGGTCAGATTTAATTCTTCAAAGTCAGCGTGAACTGGTATCACTAATGACCAGGAAGTAAGCATTTGACCAAAGTGGGATTGACTAATCGGACACTGGCTCCCTAACTTCTGGGGACAGGTCAGCAACTGGAAGCTAATGAAAAATGTGGCAAAGAGGAGGTACTCTGTGCACAACACAGACTTTCTGGCAGGCAGGAGCCCAGGTTGGAATCTCCACACTACTGAAGGGGAGAGGGTTTGTTGAGTGGCCCCGCTGTCCCTGTCCAGAACACACAGCAGCGAGGCTCATTGCAGGAACCTTGTCATGCCCTCCAGTTGAACTCGGGCCAAGCCATATCGTCAAGTATGAAGCAGGCCAGGCTCTCTAGATGGCGATGTTCACAGAGCATCACAATTGCCAAATGATACAATCTTCAGAACTTATCCTCAGCACTAAGCAACATGTGACTTTATTTGCTGATTGCTTCATTAATCCTAGTAAGGTCTGGAAGACAGAAACCTGAAGGCTAGCCTGGGTTATATAATGAGTTCAAGGCCAGCCTGGGCATCTTCTTGTCAAAACAAAAGTAAAGATCTGAGTCTCTGGTTTAACAGTAGAGAGCTTACTTTGCATCTTTAAATAAACAGAAAGATTGTGCTCCTTTCTTCCTCTAGGGACCTTCCTCAGCCAACCAGCTGTGGCTTTCTTAGCTGACGGAGTCAGGTGTGTCTATGACACAAACTGACACTCAGGAGAAAATCAGGGTAGGAGACCTCTTAGAGGTGACTGTCAGTTGAGATTCCTATACATTTGGGCATCACCCAAAAGGCTTTGGTTTTGGAGATGAACTTGAGCTCAGGCCCTGGTTTTGCCATTTCCTCTGGATGTGCGCTCCGGGGCAGATGACCTAACGTTGTGGACTTGCTATTCATTCACCCAAAAAACGAGATTTCCAGGAGTGGGACCTATCATGTCCCTAAGTACTGCGTGCAGGTGCTTCCTGGGTACACAGTTTGTCATAGGTTTGTAGTGCCTTGAAGAATCCCAGTCGATAGGGAAAGCCAAGACATGCTGGCACAGATGTGCCAACGGAGCCCTGCAAGGAGGAAGCAACTTGGCAATTCGCCTGCTGGCAGACAGCACTGACAGTGGCAAGGCCTGGAATCAGGAGACCCAGGCCTCCTGCCTAACTCTGGGGTCTCTGACCCTGAGTCACTCATTCGTATTCACAGATTCTTCAGTATAGAAGGAGAGGGCTTGAAGGACCTTCGAGACCTCTGGGGCTTGTCAGTGGGAGTTGAGGATGCCCGAGAGTTCCAAGGCTCTTGTAGCATCCTTTCAACTCTGCCCACCTGAGGTTCAGCCTGGAGTTGCTCTCTCTACAGCAGCCCGAGCTATTACCACGTGGCCAAGAAGTAAGGAGAGAAACTGAGTTCAGACTGCCTCCCTGTAAACCAGCGATTAGCCTTGCATTACAACCATGTTTACAAGGTGCCTGTGATGCCATTAATAGGCAGAGGCCTAGCCTTTGTGATTTAGTTCAGGCAAGCCTCAGAGGTGCCCTGGGCTGCTTGAAAGCCAAGAGCATCGGGGCTGGCTGCTTTGCCAGCCTGGTGGGTGTGTGCTTAAGTACCAAACTTCATCAGCAATGTAATTCCATTTATGCTCTTACATAATTAAATTGGGGCTTGAATTGTGCTTTTTAAAAGATTATGTGACCATATGTAGCCTGAACGCTTGCCAGGCTGTGGAAACGGGGCTTTCCACAATTCCTTTCTAATAGGTTCTGTCTCTCTTATTTCTTGTTTCTTTCTCTCCCCCCCCCCAATTGAATCAAATCCAGTCGGTAGTTAATAAATCCAATGCAGATTAAATATTTGTACTGCAAAATGTTTCCAATATGCTTTAGAACAAAACTAAAATCTGGAGGAATGCGGGTCATGTATCAGGCGCGTCCTGCCTGCATTTTTTCACCATCAGGAGAACAATGGCCACCTGCATCTTAGATCACTCTTGGAGCACAGTGGGTCTGAAGCAGAAATTTTTAGAGTTAGTACCAAGCAATTCAGCTAGTACACCGAATTCTTAAGGCAAGGAAGTTGAAGAAAAAGAAGTCTTCCACCTATCATAAAACTACCTCTTTGGTAGAAAATTCTAAAGCCTTACAGGGAAGGGCCATCTCTTGGACTCAGTGACATTAGGGAATTTAAGAGAGAGATAAAAATTTAACAAGAAGGGAACTTTCATAGCAATTAATTTTATAGACAAACAAAAATGCTAATGGTTTTTAATGAAATCCAGCCCTTGGTTTATGGTCCCACCATATTTGGAAAGAAGCCAGGGAAATGAGTAAACCCCAAGACTGAGAACGTTGCCACAGTTATTTGCGCATGGTGGTGGTGCTGGAGGGGGACATGGGTGAGAACCAACCAACCAAGCCAGGGTGCTATACCTGCGTTCTACCTCAGTGGTGCACCAGCGGCCCTGGAACCTGTTTTCGTTAATCGGCATAAACTGTTCCCCATAAAATCGAGACTGCGCTGTGCACACGCATCGGCCGGAATTCAGATGCCTGGCAAACCCGAATGCCATTAGATAACAAAACTGAGTGGAGAAGTTTTCGTAACTTACACCCTGGCGGGTAAATGGACACAGGAGAGCCCAGCTGAAGCCAAAGGAGCACAGACTCTGTGTTCTGAAAACCTCAGACTTGCTTCTTAGCAGACTGATTTTGAATTGCAAAGCACTAGATTAGAATAGTTGTTTTGTCTGAATTTTGTTTTCTCTATTTCATGGATAATGGCTGAATGGGTGCTTCCTCTGAACTGAAGCATAGACGTGGGAGTGTATGACCACTCCTGGCTGGTGGCAGGCCTTGTACGTGCAGTGCATGCCTGCTTAGTGTGGCGTCGCCTCATACTGCCCCATCCCACCCTGGCTGGTATATTCTGGATGACTCCAGACCCACCTAGATTACCTACAGTGTTTTTTTCCTCAGAGAGCGTAGAGCCAGCTCTCTGAGCTGGTCTGGAGATCCTCAGAAGCCAACCTTGGTTCTGATTAAAGACTCTGAAGAGCTGACAAGCCTTTAGCCGACTGAGGCCCTGACTTGACCCTGCCACCCTTCATGGTAGATAGAAAGAACCAACTACAAAAGCTGACCTCTGCATAGCAGGTCAAGTATGCACACTGTGGTTGTAATGAGGCTAGGGCCTGCCTTTGGTCCTGGCTGCCCGGCTCCTGCCTCGTTCCCGATGCCCAGCTAGCTTATACCCGAAATAATTAAACAGAAACTGTATTTATTTAAAACACTGCCTGGCCCATTATCTCCAGCCCCTTATTGCTAACTCTCACATATTAATTTAACCCATCTCCATTAATGTGTATTGCCACTTGACTGTGGCTTACCGGCATGAGTCTAACCAGGCACGAGTCTAACCAGTGTCCATCTCGGGCAAGAAAACTATGGCGTCTGCCTGTCTGCCCTTCTTCCCAGAATTCTGTTCTGTCTACTTCACCCACCTAAGGGCTGCCCTATCAAAAGGCCAAGGCAGTCTCTCTACTAACCAATGAAAGCAACCCAAATACAGAAGGACCTCCTACACCAATTCCCCTTTTCTGTTTAAACAAAAAGGAAGGCTTTAACTTTAACATAGTAAAATTACATATAACAAAACAGTTATCAAGCAAGAATTACAGTTACAATATTTATATCTATTTTATCTTTTATCATAACAAAGGAAAACTATAACTATCTATTTATTCTTCAACTCCATCAAAGACTCCAGAAGAATATAATATTACCTAAGTAAACAAGAAATAAGCAACTTCCAAACTCTAGAAATGACAGAGACATCTCACTGCCTGTACAGTCACCCAAAGTTCCTCTGTACCATTGGGGCATCCATCTTCAGCCTACAGGCCCACAGTATTCACCAGATACTTCCATGAAGCAGGACATTTTAAAGACCATTCAGTCACTTTCTTCTGTATCCTGCAGAATACAGAATACAGAATATCCTCACAGACTCATTCACGAATCAGGAACCCCAAAGGTACATCTCACCTTTAGGCAAGTTCAGCAGTCCTCTCTCTGCAGGTTCTTTATGTCCAGTTTATGCAACAGTCCAGGCAAGAGCACTTTCTTGCCCAAATGGCTAACAAACTCCATAAGCAGTCTCTTCGGTGCCCATCTTCCTCAGGAAATAGCTTGGTGCTGCCAGGAGCAGATGTGTCTCATTGTCATGAAAAGCCCTAAGTTATTAAAATATTAAATGCCATATTCTGTAGTCTTTGAAAGATATGAAGAATGCCTATTTAACTGAAATATTTCTCTATATATCTAGAAAATCTAACTAGCACGACTACAAGCTTGATTATTATAGATGATTATCCATTAACTTATATTTCCTAATTATACATTACATTTTTAAATGAACTACACAATCACAATACCTTAATCAAGATCAGAAATATATATATAACAAAATTGACCTTAAACTTATATCAATAAATCAAAATTTATACCAATGCAATTTATTCATATCTATATCATATCCCCCCTTAAATGTAAAGGAACATTTATAAACAATATTTGGGAATATGGGCACAGTTATTTCTCCCCAAACTGCTTCATGCTGAATGGGGTTAATCAGGTCTTTCATGGTGTATCCTGTGTGCCAGGTTCATCTCCATTGGCAGTTGAGTGAAGTAATTTTCTGAAGGTGTTCACGGTGACCTTTCAGGAGGCCGTGGTCTATCATACCATATTGGTCTAGAAGGAATCCATAGGGTCTCATCCTCTGTGAAAACAAAAGAAGAACCTCTTTTCCAAAGCATCATATCCTTAGACCCAAATTTGGAAGTCATGATACCTTTAGAACATACATGCTGGTTTGGCTTAGCAGCCTACACAATGAAATGTCTCTCTGCAGTTATCTCTTTCACAGTCAAAAAATTTAAAGAAAACACAATAAAATACATAATCCAGACATTCTGTGAATTTTCCATTTTTATGTGGCTTATTTTTTATTTTTTTAATCTATGACTATCTGTACTCTGTTTCTTTATAGACTTTACCCTTTTTTTTAAAGCATTAACTTTATTTCATGACTCTCTATACTCTTTTTCTTTTCTCTCCCAAGCCTACGTACACCCATCCAACACTGTGACCCATTTAGAGGTCTTTTATGTCTGAATCTTTCCTACTGCATTGTGTGTAATTCTCTACTGTCTTGAAGAGCTTTGAAAATGCTAAGCAGTGTGGTTGTAGCTGCCCTGGATGTTGGCTCCCGCCTCTCTCTAATTTCAAAATGGGGCCGCTGTGCTCAGCAGTCCAACCTGGAGAATGAGCGTGCAACATATAAACGCTTTTTATCTGATTTACAGCCAAATCTGCCAAGCAGAGCACTGCGCAGCCTGGAAACATCTCTATGTATGGCAGCAGAAATCCGCCATGCTCTCCCACCTATGCACACCTAGTAGATCTGATCGTGCTGCCTGCCCAGGCAGGCACCAAACCACAGGCATGGTCTCAGTTACTTTGTTCCCGACCCTGAGTGGGCACACAAACATCTGGGCCCACAAATGCTCCATAGCTGGAGTTTGCAGTGGCGGCAGGGCCCAGGAAGCCTTGTTTTAAAATGGTGCAGCTGTTTTTTCTCACTACAGCTGAATCAGGAAAATCTCTCTTAAAGGAGCTATGGCACGCCACCGGCTGTGCTAAACTCTATATTTGTGTCTAGAATTCTTTTTAAGCCCTCTCAGGTTTTATGTGGAGTTAGTCGGCCACGTTGGGCAGCCAATTTGTAGTAATGAGGCTCCCGGTGCCTGGCTAGCTTGTACCCAAAATAATCACATGGAAATTGTATTAATTTACTGCCTGGCCCATTATATCTAGCCTCTTCTTGGCTAACTCTCACATTTTGATCTAATCCATTTCTATTAATCTGTGTTTACCACAAGATTGTGGCTTACCGGGAAAGATTCAGCATGTCTGACTCTGGTGATTTCATGGTGGCGTCTCCCTCTGTTTTCTTCCCAGCCTTCTGTTCTCTTTTCCCCGCCTATCTAAGTCCTGCCCTATCAAAAGGCCAAGGCAGCTTCTTTATTTAACCAATGAAAGCAATACAAATGCAGAAGGACCTCCTACACCATTTCCCCTTTTTCTGTTTAAACAAAAAGGAAAGGCTTTCATTTTAACATAGTAAAATTCTGGCAACACTGATCTATTCCCGAGAGATTGTTGAGCACCAAAGACACTCCATTTGGAGCTTGTCTTCTTCTTGGCAAAACCAGCCTCTGGGCAAGGAACTGCCCATACCTCGACTACTGACAAAATACATAGTATCCAGAAATGGATAAGCAGAACTGTCAAATCTTGACAAGACAGGGTAAGACGGTTTTGAAAAATTTCTTGCCTTTAAAAATAATCTGTCAGTTATTCTAGGCCTTAGCCAAAGTTAGTTGCTTCAATGCTGCAAACGTGACTTTTGGTGATTGCCCAAATAGCCAGTTGTCTCTATGATTTGTTGCATATTGTGGAAGTTGTTCGATTGCACTTCCTAATTACTCAGGTAATGTTATTTCCCTTCTCAGATCTTCGATGGGGTTGAAGACTAGAGAAATGTAGTTACTTTCCTCTCATGACTTGGCCAAGTTATTTATTATACAAGACTTAGGTAGTTAGAATAGGATATTTGTTTTTATTGTATATAATTTTATAGTAGGTTTAGAACTCTCTTACTTAAACAAAAGGGGGAGGTGCTGTGGGAGTTCCTTCCGCTCCTTCAGCCAATAGCCTTTAAGATACCAGCCCACTGGGGCGTGGTCTCTTTCATTTTAAAAAATGGCAGCAGCCCTCTGCTCACTCTCTTGCTTCTGGCTCCCGTTCAGACTGCTAGACTCTCTGTTTCCTGTTTGCATCGAGAGGACTGTAGTTTGGGACATTGATCTGTAAGTTTTTTCCCCTCCAATAAATAACCCCTTTTAATAATAATTCCCAAACTGGTGTGGGATAGTTTTGTGGCATTATGTGGTCATCTTGTATAGCAACGAGGGGCTCGGGCTGCGTTCCCGGCGCTGGGCCCCTTGTTCTGTCCCACCCGGCTCCTGGTGTGTACCCGAAATAATTACACGGAAACTGTATTCATTTAAATACTGCCTGTCCCATTAACTCCAGCCCCTTATTGGCTAACTCTCACATATTATTTTAGCCCATCTCCATTAATGTGTATCGCCACTTGAGTTGTGGCTTACCGGCATGAGTCTAACCAGTGTCCATCTTGTGCTGGAGAAGCATGGCGTCTGCTCCACTGCCTTCTCTCTCACAGCATTCCCTTCTATCTACTCCACCCACCTAAGGGCTGTCCTACCAAAAGGCCAAGGCAGTTTTCTTTATTTAACCAATGAG
>PVIU01016488.1:0-44906 GCA_004026605.1 Ondatra zibethicus
TGTGAAGATGGGGTAACTGGGAGGGGGTGGGATGAAGATGGGGTGACTGGGAGGGGCGGTGTGAAGATGGGGTGACTGCAGGAGGCAGTGAGAAGATGGGGTGACTGAAGATGAGGCAGTGTGAAGATGGGGTGACTGGGGATGAGGCAGTGTGAAGATGGGGTGACAATGGGGTGACTGGGGATGAGGCAGTGTGAAGATGGGGTGATTGGGGATGAGGCAGTGTGAAGATGGGGTGACTAGAGATGAGGCAGTATGAAGATGGGGTGACTGGGAGGGGGCAGTGTGAAGATGGGGTGACGGGTGGGAGTGAGAACAGTTGAAAACCTCTATTTTCAAACTTTGAATGTTAAGTCCCTCCCAGCTTCCATTTGTAATTTTTATTGTGGCTTGTTCACTTTAATGCATTTTTCCGTCTCCATCTGGTAAGGGCTTATTCACAACAGGGCTGTTTATTTTGTCAGGCAAGGTCAAAACAAAGCAGGCTTAATGGTGCGCACATTCATATTTCTATTGCAGATAATTTGTGTCCCTCAAGTGTTATCTTACATTAGAAGGAAAACTGTCAGTTCCAACTGCTTTCCTTGTGCCAAAAGTCAAATTTTCACTTACCGCTTCCCTGCCTGTGTTTCTAAACTTCTTTGCAATGGTTTAGCTCCATGGTGGGAGGCTGCAGCAGGCAATGGACTGATTGTTCTTCACTCCCTAGAAATTTAATTGCGTCGTGGTTAGAACACTTAACATGAAATCTTTCACTCAACAGTGTTAATTAACTGTATATGTACATGTGCTCATGTGCGAGTTCACATATGTGTGTGCCGGAGTTCACTTGCATGTGTATACATCTGTATGCAAAGCCTAGAAACCAACCGCTGGATTCCTAGGCCACCGACCACCATTTCTTTGCAGACGGAACCTGTCACTGATATAGAACTCATCCAGGAAGCCGGACTGGCTGGCCAGTGAGCCCCAGGGGACCCATCTTTTTTTCCTTCCCTAGGGTTGAGATTCAAACACATGTCATCTTGCCTGTCCCCTTTGCATGAGTTCTAGGTAATGAACTCAAGGCCCGGTCCTATAGGGCGACTGTGGTTGTCTCTCCAGTCCCTTCCCAGAAGTCCGTTATCAATGGCCATTGCTACACGTGAAATCACATCTGTGGTCAATTTATTTCATCACGGTTTCTTAACAATGCTGTATATTGTTACATGTTGCAGTATCTCCTTCCTGTTTAAGGTTGAATAGTATTCTACTGAGTGTGCACACACACCACATTTGCACACTCACCTGTCAATGTACTTAGGCTATCCCCATATTTTGCTTAAATACTTGATTTTTGAAGTCATGATTTTCCCAGGAAATGCTTTGCTGAATTCTTTTTATCTCAGTACATTGACTGTGGGGGATCTCTTATCTTTTCTTCTCTCTCTCTCTCTCTCTCTCTCCATCTCTCTCTTTCTGCATCCACTCCTCTCTCTCTCAAGCTGTTGCCTGGGATGCCATCATGAACCACCAAGTTTGCCATCACATTGACAACCACAGTGGCGGCTACAGAAATTTCTGTTCAATTCCCCATATTGGAGGAGCTTCCGATTTTACCAGCACACCAGCCTTCTCCAAGGATGCACTTGGGAGCCTTCTGAAGTCTTTCTCATTCCACATGTTGCACTTGACATCCTCCGTCAACATTGTAATTACAAACTGTAGTGCTTCCTGGCGGCTAACAAATGTGGGATGCTAACAGGAAGCCGGTAATTCACGGGAAGTGACAGGGCCAGGAAATTGACTGTGCTCAAGCCCCAATGCAAAGCTCTGCACACACATCACAGCTAAGGAAATTTCATTTTGTTTCTCAATATCTTTCATTATGAGAGGCTCCAAACAGCAGATTATAACAGAAAAGAACGTATCAGGCTATGGGTGCATGCGTTCATCCATTGCTCAGATGCATGGATCTTAACAGGCTGCAAGGTTTTCCTCCATCTTTTAAAAATAATAGTTCAGCCAGAATTCCAGCACGTGTGGGGGAGGACCTATCTTAGGAGCTACTGACTGCTGACGGCTGCTGAGGAAGAGAGTTTTCTACAGGAATGAGGCTCCCGGTAGGTCCCCAATGCTGCAGTGGACGGTCCCACACCCATGCACACACAAGCAGCATTAATCACACTCAATCGTTATTATGTTTAACATACTGACAAGTTCAATTTCCCTACAGCTTTATTAACTGAATTACTTACAACCTGGGAAAATGTCAAGTCTTTTAAAGGGTAGGTGCAGCATTTATGCGCATTTGTAAGGTCTGAGGAAGAAAGCCTGGCGCCTTCTCTTGGCAGTCTCCGATTGGCTCTCTCCACAGCTTTTGTTTCGGACTTGCCATTTGCACTCACACTTTATTTCTCTGACTTTCTGATTGTTAATTGGCTGAACTAATCATCCTGTTGAAGCTCAGTAGCAAATATCTCATTTAAAGGCTTGTTGGAGAAAAGACTATATATTATTGCACCAACCTCAGGTGTATTTGAACACTGGCCACATTCACAACAGCCATGAGGGCTGGAGATAGTGGGGCAAGTTTGATGCTAGAATCAACAACAACAACAAAAAGGAATGGAGGTGTTTTTGTGCTTATAATTCCTGCACTAGGGAATCAGCGGCAGGAAGACCCGTGGGGCTCCCTGAGCAGCCAGTCTAGCCTATTCAGAGACACCAGGTCCAAGTGAGAGACACTGTCCCCAAAGAACAAGGGGGATTATGGCTGAGAACAGCCCCCAAGAACACAGGCCTACACACACAGAGAGAGACACAGACATGGACACACACAAGCACACGTTCACACAAGCACATAGGCACATACAAGCATGCACACACACAAATAAAAGTATTCATGATAACTAGGAACACTTACTATAAAATACTGTGAGGATAAAACTTGGAACTTGAAATTCAATTAATAAACAGCTTTCAATACACAGTGTTAAGTGATGACTGCCACACCTCCGTGCTGACATTTTATCTCCCAACACCATCTGAAGGAGGAGGGACCATTATTTTGTGCTTTAATGGTGGCTCACTATGTGATACACCAGTGAGCAGTCTACTACATTCGTGGTAAAGACCTAATGTGACTCTGGGTGTCTAAAGTTGGTATCAGCTTTCCTAGCTGACCGGAGAGATACTGGTATCAACAATGAACCCCAAGGTGGTCATGGTGGCTTATTTTTATAATTCCCAAACTTGGGATGCAGAACCAAGAAGATCATGAGTTTAAATGCATTTGGCCTACATTGTGAGAACGTCTCTCATAAAAAGCAAAACCAAACATGCAAACCCAACAAAAATAGCAAAGCCTACCGCAAACCATACACAGACAGCTGATATCCAACTACAGCCTCAGAGAACTAACCACAGCGTGACTTCAGACCATTTGTACCTAGTCATCATGGTCTGATTACAGATCATCACTGGTCACCTGGTCATTGCATCCTACACATTGTAGCAAGTGTGGAATGCGGTATTTCTATGTTATTTTTCATTGTAGCTCCTTTTCCCTGTTTAATCCATGTACATATAATTTTCATATTAATTAAGAAATTCATACATGCCACAATTTAATTACAGTCTATCTAATATGAGTCTCTTTAGATAATAAGAATTGCTAAAAATACCAATTCCTTCAATTTGGTGATCTAAACTTGGAATTAAGTTTTAGAGACTACAAAGTAAAGATGAGCACCTATAAAGTAGAAGTGATGGAAATAAAGTGGACCTGATGAAGAGAGAGAGAGAGCATTATACGAAAGAATTAGTCGTTGAGCTCATCAAATATGAACGGATTGAAAAGAATCATAAAATGTCTTTCTTATATATCCCATTTCATGAGGGAAAATGAATTTCGAAGAGATGGAATGATGTGATCTTAGCGGCCAATGCTATTTCATTATCTTTACATAAATCCTACTGAGACTTATTAATGATAGCTCACTAAAAACTTAAAGGTGATGACATGCTGTATTTCACGCCACCATCTGTTCTCTAATTGTGCTATAACTTTACATCTTATTGCCCATGGATAGTAGACTGTGGTACACTCCTGTCACCTAGGAGACCTTTATAAAGAGGGAGTGCCCACACATGTGGGAACCCATGGCCTCTAGGTTATTCAAATTGATTACTTGTGACTTGCAGAAGCTTCCAGAGGCTCGGCTTTCAGTTTGGACACTGTGGCATGCTGTGACTTCTGCTCACATTTCGGTGAACAGAAACAGTGCTGTGTGGAGGGTCTCCATGACACACGACAACAACAGGACATCCAGGAGGAGGCCCAGCTAGGGCCCAGTATCCATTTAGTAGTAAAAGTCAGAGTTTTCAAGCCAGACCAACAATCCATTGCAATGAACACTTACAAGTAAAGACGTATGGACTAAGGCGTATATTGTGCAACTCACTGGGCCACTATAGTGTCCAAGCTGAGGATTTTGTCTTCTTTTCTGTTTGTTTGGGGGGTTTTTTGGCTATACTTTTAAATTTTGTTTTGTTTTCAGGGGAGTCACAAGGGCAGAAAGTAGAGGTAAGGGGACAGGGGACACGTGGGATTGGAATACATGCTGTAGAATCCACAAAGAGTCAACAGAAAGTAAGAGAGAGAGGGAGAGAGAGAGAGAGGAAGGGAGAGAGACCTGTGGTCAAGCTTCATAAGGAGTAACTGTGAGACCCACGGGTCTACCCCTCCTCCCCAGGTTCATCATAAGGACAGTTTCTGGCCAGATATCTTGTTGCATTTTCCAGCTAAACATCCTCTTTGTTCCTGTGCTCCCTCTGCCCGCTGGTGGTTAGCTATAGGGCATTGTTTGCTCCATCTTGGGCATGGTAATTTTCCACCTACCTGGGGGGGTATCCCATTGTGCAGCAGCTAGATATATAAGGTTTCTACTAAGCTTGAATAAACGGCATTCCACTTATCTCCTCTAGAATGAACCAGGTCTCTTCTGTATTCTTTCAGTCTCTAGACCCTTACCCTCCTTGTGAGTGGTTCAGTGGTGAGCAAACTGTACTGTAGAGAGTTGTAGTAAAGGGGTGAGAGGGCCGCATTCCCAGTGCCCAGCTAGCTTAACCCCCCAAATAATTACACAAAAACTGTATTTATTTAAATACTGCCTGGTCCATTATCTCCAGTCCCTTATTGGCTAACTCTCACATATTAATTTAATCCATCTCCATTAATGTGTATCACCACTTGACTGTGGCTTACTGTCATGAGTCTAACCAGCGTCCATCTTAGGGAGAAAAACCATGGCATCTGCCTGTCTGTCCTTCTTCCCAGAATTCTGTTCTGTCTACTCCACCCACCTAAGGGCTGCCCTATCAAAAGGCCAAGGCAGTCTCTTTATTCAACCAATAAAACCAACAAAAATACAGAAGGACCTCCTATACCAGAGAGTAATGCAGGCATTACAAGTAACAGAGAACTTGAAAACTAACCCAGCCTAACACTGTATCTGCTATTGATCAACCTTGCCAAAAATGGACACATGGCTACTCAAATCACTCTGTATCTCCCAGTAGAGCGGCAGGTTTTCAGGCCCTGTAAAATAGCTTAGGTCACATGCATCCTGCATACATGTTGTAGTATGCTTTACCTATCAACTTGGTACAGACCTAGAGTCACTTGAGAAGAGGGGCCTGAAATACAGAATTGCCTTGATATGATTGGCCCATGGCCATATCTGCAAGATACTTTCTTAACTGCTAATTGATGGAGGAGGCCATTACTTTGGGTAATACCACCATCCCTAGGCAGAAGGGCCTGATCTGTCTACTAGGTACTGCACATAAAGGAAACTTGGCAACCCAGGGGAAGCAAGCTAGTAAGCAGAGTTCCTTTTTCAACTCCACGTGAGTCCCTGCCTTGGTTTCCCTGGAAGATGGGCTGTAACCTTTAAAATGACACAAACCCTGTACCACACTTATTAAAAACCCAGAGACAGAAATTGGGGTTCAATCTGAAAGTGAGAAAAGCAAAACAGCAGCCACCATCCTGCCTCCATGAATCTCAGAATGAGACTGTGTCTGAGAGCTGTCTCCTCCCGTCTTATGTTCCTCTCTAGTACTGGGATTAAAGGTGTGCACTACCTGGTTTCTATGGCAAACTAGTGCGGCTACTGGGATTAAAGGTGTGTGCCACCACTGCCTGTTCTGTAAGGCTGACCAGTGGAGCTCTTTTTACTCTCTGATCTTCAAGCAAACTTTATTTATTAAAATACAAATGAAATATCACTACAAAACCCTTTCCTCCTCAAGGTTATTCTACTCACAGTGTTCATCCCAGCATCAGGGAAACAAAGTGGAATAGGCAAAGTACGTTAATCTCTCAAGAGTCCGCAGATCCTCATCTACACTGTGGGGGCTGTGGACCCACATACCCTGAATTGCCTGTAAACAACTTGTTTTCCAATGCTTGCAGCTTCTGTGAGCAAAACAACTTGTTTTCCTGTGTTTGCAGCTGCTCTGAGCATGAGACCCTCAGGAGTTCCTGATGGCAGGAGAGTGGTTTCTGGTAGTTTGGCTGGGGTGTGGCTATCAGTTAAGGATCCCTATATAAGCTGCCCTGGAATACAATAAAGGGGGCATTCTTGGGGAATTCAAGAATGACCTGTGTCTCCATCTGTGTGTGTGTGTGTTTGTGTGTGTGTGTGTGTGTGTGTGTGTGTGTGTGAGAGAGAGAGAGAGAGAGAGAGAGAGAGAGAGAATCTCTAGGCCCTTGCCCGAGACTCGCCAACCGTCACAGAGTATAGGCACGTACCATACTGTAGCATGTACCAAATAGTGTGAAGAGCAGACGTGGTGTTTTGTGTTATACTACATAACATAAATGGTGTAATATGCATCATAACTTTGTAAGCTGATGGAAAGGTCCATAAATTGAAATGCATATTAGGTCTGTGGCAGTCCTCAGGACTTGAAAACAAGAAGATGATAGAAAACAAACAGGTGCATTTGGCTGAGTTGAAAAGTCAGAAATGGGTAAGTTATTCGTCTCCTGCAGTGATAAGATACCTTGGCCACAGAAACTCAGAAGAGAAAAGGATTTGGTTTTGACTTATGGTGCCAGAGAGAGTCCGTCACAGTGGGGAAGGCATGACCACAAGAACAGGAAGCTGGGTGATCCCATTTCCGTCCACACTGAGGCTCCAGCCCACTCTCAGTTACTTTCTTTCTCGAGCAGGGCTCCACCTCCTAAAGGTTCAATAATCTTCCCAAACAGTTCCACAAGCTGGGGACCAAGTGCTCAAATATGTGAGCCTGTGGAAAACATTTCTCATTCAAACCAGCACACAAAAGTGGACTTTAATCCTCTTACATGAAGTTGCATGGGACACGTGTTATTCTTAAGCAATGACCTGAGGCCACACATAAGAAGTATTTTCAACCAGAGGACGTTGTTTGAGCCTGTAAGCCTAGGGTTTGGCTCTGAGTCTACAACCAGGTACATGCCAACCTAATGACTGGCTATGAACAGCATAAACAACATTGTTAACACCAACTAGACCCATTGCCGCAGCATGTTGCAAACTTCAAACACCAAAACATTATCCATGTTTCAGGGACTCTACCGAGTCCCACCCCCAGCAGCCAGTGCAGCGCTCATCCTTACCCATGCTTTCTTGATTTGCGGTTGGTCATCATAGTCTCCGTAAGAATAGGCTTGAAATCTATGTCACTACATCCAGAGGAAGTGGATAGAAGTAGAAGTTCTGTGTATGACCAAAACGTTTCAAGGGAATATGAACTGTAGAGCACAAGCTCCTGCTAAGGCCTGCAAATGCTCTGATCAGAACGTGGTCATCCATATTGGATTGGAAGCTAGAAAATCAGGGCTGGAAACAAAAGCCTCGGGATGGAAATAGCTTAAGTGTCTGACAGGAATACACGATGTACCAGTTTGTTTTACAGGAGAGAAATAAATATATATTCTAGTTATGCCTCGTGTGTGTGTGTGTGTGTGTGTGTGTGTGTGTGTGTTATTGCTGCTGCTGCTGTTGTTATGGACAGTATCTTCCACCTTGAGTAGATGAATGAATTCCTCTTTGTAAAGGGCCCTAATGATATTTGTAAGTGGATGAAATGCCTTCCTAGTTGTCCACCATAACATCATATACTCAGTGGCCAGATTATAGACCCAAAGAATTCCACACAGACCTTGACTCCCAGCAGAGAAAATAAGGAAAGAGTTCTGTGGAATCACAGTGTTAGTCAATAGCTAGCTCACTCGGTGGTACAAATGCAGACAGGGTATTCTTTCTACAACATTGTCTTTTGGGGCTCTTTCAGAAGCCTCTTTATTGGCTCCCCAGGCCCACATACTTCTCAAATATGGACGTTGCAAATTCCACTAAGTTCAGATTGTTTCTTCTTTTGTGGCTCTGTCTTCATATTCCACCCCACCTCCTCCACAATGAAACAGATCCAAACCCAAATGGCTACATCTACCCAGGAAGCTGCCCATTCCTGTGACAGGGAGTGGGGGAGTCTGCTTTCAACCAAAGGGAAACAAGAAGCTATTAGTGTTTGCTCCCTGCTACTTAGCTGACACACCCTGCAACCCTGGGACATAAGTACCTCTGGAAGCTCCAGGAGGAAAGGGATAATTGTGTAGATTTGTGAAGAGAGCAAAAAATGTAGAAAACTTTCCTTGTCAGTTCTCGGAGAACGTGGACTCTGTTTGAATACGCTTGTCTATGAGTATAAACGAGGGCTTATTTCCTCATCTCACAAGAAACGCTAACTTCTTCTGATGGCATTGCTCTATGATTTCCACAGTATTCCTCACTGCCATTTAGAAGCCCCATGGCTGCTAACAGCTGAATACTGAGTGGCTACCTGTTAAAACACAAGGGGACTTAACTTGCATATCTTTCCCCGAGATGTGTTCATCCCTCCTCTCTCTCAGTTTCCTGTTCAAGTGAGGTCTCTGCTGCCCATTTTATTTAAAACTATAGCTCCCATCTTCAGATTCCTTTTCTGACTTATAATATGCTTGGCCCTATGTAATACAAATATATTCATCTATGTATTGTTCTTGGTACCCATGTTTTTATCCGCACATTAATATAACATTTATGTAATAAGAGTTTCTCTCAAATTTCTTTAGTCCCTAGAACAGAGTTTTACACATGATAGGAGCTCCATACTTACTTAGTTTTTAATGGCAAGAATAAAAATAGGTTTCCTAATTTTGTTTTTCTAAACCATTTGCAGAAAAAATGCTCAGGAGACCCAAGGTATCTCATCTCCATTGAACACAGAGTCAGCTAGGATTGGATTTAGTAATAGTATTTATTAGTAGCATGTGTGACGCAGGGAGACACTGAGAGAGTGAGGAAGGGGAGAGATGGATGAGAGAAAGCATATGCCCACTCCTCGGCACTGTGTGGAGGTTGAGGACCACGTTTGGGAGTCTGTTTTCTCCTTCTACGTTGCTGAGGCAGGGTCTTCCCTACAGTTTCTCCATTTTACATCATTCATAGTTGGCCTGGGAGCTTCCTGGTGGCTCAATTGTCACCATTTTGCATCTCGCCAAAAGAGTGCTAGGATTGCAAATGTGTGCCATCACACCTGTCATGTTATGTGGCTTCAGGACCTGGACTCGGGTCATCAGGCTTGTATAGTAAAGGGTGTTTACCCAGTGAACCTTCTCCTTGGCCCTGATCTAATATTTTTTGAAATTACAGAATAGCCTGTGATATTTAGTGCTTATGTCCTTTTCAAAAGTGCTCCAGAGACACACGGCAATGCTCCCGATGGACAGTTCAGGTGGAAATCAACCTCCCACCCATGGATTCAGATAGCACAGTCTCAATTAGCCATTTGGGTCCCGTGTAATCCATGTGAACCTCGTGAGGCAGAGCGAGAGGGCAGTCATGCAGGGTTGAAGAGCACAGAGGAGGTGAGGAGAAAGAGAGCCCCGGGTGATGAGACGTCACGTGGCTTGGACTTTGTACACAGAAATGGTGAGTCACGAGCCCAGGGATGTGGCAGCCTTTGGGGTCCTAGAACAGATCCTGGCTAAGTCAGTGAGGAAATGAAGGAAGCCTTCAGCGCTACACATGCTTCAGGTTGAATTCATCCAACAACCTGAGTAGAATTGGAATTAATGATTCCCTGGAGCCCAAAGACCAAACCACAACCCTCCAGACACCTTGATCATGGCCTTGGGAAAGTAGTTGAAAGGAAATATCTTATGCAGAGGCCTGACCTGCAGAATGCTTGCTAACACCATGCTTCTCTTCTCAAAAGGAGCCTTTGAATTCATGCTGGAAATTTCTCCTTTTCTTTATCACCATGTTTTTGCTGCATCCTCTCCTGGACAATGTCAAACAGCAATGCCATCAGAGGGGACTATGGGAAATAAATTAGAAACTGCTGAAGTGTGTGTACTGCCTAACGCAATTTTCTGCTATCTTTGAGCATTTGCCCCTTTGTTACAGGGAGGAAATTTCAGAAACAAACAAGACATGCAGCTTCATGTACTATCGGTGGATATTCAAAATTGGAAGTTCTCTCCATTGGCTCATTTGCCATTTGGAGCATGTGGTGGTTAAATTTGTCAACGTGACACAACCTAGAATCACCTAGGAGCAGTATCAGTGAGGGATTGTTTTACCCTGAGTTAGACTGTGATCATGTCTGCGTGGGTCACCTTAGTGACTTGATGCAGAAAGAACCATCCCATTGTGGGTGGCACCATTCCATAGGTAGATAAATGTAAGCAACCATGCATGCATTATTTTCTCTCTGCTCCTAATAGTGTACATGATGTGACCAGTGGTTTGAGATTCTTGTCTTGACTTTCCCACATTGCTGAATTCAGCATAGCATGGGGGCCAAAAAGTCCTTCCCTTCCTAAGCTGCTTTTTGTCAGGACATTTTATCACAGCAACAGACCTAAAACCAGGACAACATTAGAAATTAATTCCCAAGCTCCTTCTGATCCAACTATTTCATGGCCAGGAATGTCTCACTAAAGAAAATATGGCAGTGGCCATATAGACATTCCTAATACATTTGTATTTAAAATCTAAAAAAAACCTGCCCATTATTTAACATTTGGTTTAAATAATCTTTTAAACTGATGTGCTGATGAGGATAAAGTCACTGATACATAAATTAAACATAAAGCAGCTATGTTATTCTAATATAATCCAGCACACTATGTCTGTGGTTGGTAAATTGACTTCTTTCTCTTTGTCTCTCTGCCTCTGTCTGTCCCTAAGGGTACTCATATAGATATATGAACAGACAGATGCTAGATGGATAGTTCTGAACCATAAAAGCAATAGAGTTATTTTTTTAAAAAAATCACTTTGGTTTCAGTTATGTGTATATGTGTCTATCTGTATGTGGGTATGTGCACATGAGTTCAGGTGCCTATGGAGGCCTGAAAAGGGCATCGGATGCCCTGAAGCCAGGGTTACAGACTTTGTGAGCTGCCTGACTTGGGTTTTAGAAACTTAACTCCAGTCCTCTGCAAGAGGAATATACCCTCTTAACTGCCAAGCCACCTCTCTGGACCCAGGCTTTTGTCTGAAAGGAAGAAACAATAAATAATGAAAAAGTGTTAGTTCAAAAAATAAAAAAGGTAACATAGTTTGGTAGTGTTATCTGCTAAAAATTTATAAATATCTTTCAAAAAAGTTGAAACATGGATATTTACTTGGCAGGCAGGATGCAGATTTGTCCTGTACCTATATGGCATTCTATAGAGGAATAATCATATAGCCACAAGATGGCTGACCCCAGACCTGCCCAGTAGCTTCACTCACTCTGGCTTTTCCACAGTGCTAGTTTTAAAGGACACATTGACAAGAAAGCACTTAAGGGTAACACTGGCAATAAAAACACTCAATATCCAATGATGGAGGGGCTCTACCTTTATCTGAGTTAAGCCAGTCAATGTTGTGTTTCAAGAAATAAAGGTGAAAATTCAGTTTGGGGGCTTGGCTTTGCATCCAGTGTAAACCTGTCATAACCCATAGGGGGCCAGTAAGAAGTGACTTGTGACAAGTGGCTTATCTGAAACCTGCAGCGATGGCTTTATACGCCACTTAACGTTTGTTTCATTTCCTCCATCAGCTCTCCCCACTGCTTTGTCTCTCATGGCCCCTGCCTGCACATCTTCATCTCTTACCCTCTCTCGTTCTTCAGCCAATCAGGTGAGCATCTGCATTTGAAGCTCTTATTTGAAAAGGAAACTTCTCCCAGCTGTCACGTACCAGAGACAGCTTGGCAGTCGCTCTAAGATCAACAGAGGAATTGTCCACACAACTGATATGAATTCCTCCTGTAACTTGCCTGGCTGGGAACCCAGAGAGACTGACAGCGTCTGGACCAGCCCTTTCTGCCAAGCCTCCTCTAATAGCTTTGATTTAATGCCAGTCTCGGTATGTATATTATGTCCCATGGTGCATTTTCCTTTGCTTTGAGGTGCGGTGACATTTCTTTTGACACAGTGTGACAGGTCCTCATTGCTACACACATCTATGCGTCACTCACAGGATCTCGGAGAAACATGGGTGGGACCTAGCTAGTGTGCAGCGCAGGTCCCCTCTTGCATCTCAGATTTCCTCTACCTTGTCATTACTTTTAACACCAAGCACTTAAGAAGCCAGATCTCCCTCTGCCCGGATCTGCTGTATCCGCTTTACCGCACAAATGATTGGGACACCTTGCCAGATTGCCTGATGCTCTCAAGCCTGCAGTACACTGATAGTGGGACTCTAACTGGTGAGGTTACAGACCTCACCCAGTAGTGCAAAGACAATACTCAACATTGGTTGTAACTGCTGGAGCTCCGCTGAGCCCATCACTTCAGTTTCCATAGTTTTATTTATTTGTGCTTGGTTTTTGTGAGACAGGGTCTCATGTAGCCAAGACTAGCCTTGAACTCATTATATAGCTAAGGAGAACCTTCGAATTCTGCCTCTGTTCTCTAGAATGCTGGGATCATAGGCATAAGCAACCATACCCAGTCTCTGGAGCTCTGGGTTTGACTTTGTGCAGGTCAGGCAAGAACTCTACCAACTGAGCTACATTCCCAGGCCCTAGTTTGATTCTTAACTCCCAGAAAATTTGCATGAAAGTTCTAGAAGTTTCTCCAGCAATCAGACTCCACTCAGTGTTCCCAGATAAAAAGAGGGTGCCCAGTAAAAGCCAAATCACATAAAAGCAAAAGGGGCCATGTTGTTTTTCTTATAAATAAACCCAAATATTTAACAAAATATCTAGAAAAAAAATGGTGTTTATCTGAAATTCAGATCGACTAATCTGAACTGTTGGTTCTTAACTCTTCAGGCTGTTCTCATGAACAGTGATGTGTAGATAATCTTCATCATTTGGTAGAAACACTCTAATAATTGGGTGGATTTGCTATGTGAACACACAGTTAACTCACCTCGTTGGGTGGGGAAGGCACTTGTGTCATCCTGGCCCCGATGTTTCTAAGGACACATGTGTTAGTTGAGCCCCTTCCTGTGTCCCGGTTTCGTCAACCTGCCCTCAGTGTTTCTGGGACCACTCCATACTAAGACATCGCCTTTCATAGCATGCATTTTTAATGAGACCTGTCTTGCTAGGAAACACAGCAGCATGGCCTCAAAACACTCTCTTGCCTCCACCTACCTCCTGTTGCATGTAGTGCCATGCCTCGTTATACTACATGTTGCACTCTTCTGCTTCAGTCTCATGATGCTAGGTGATGTCACTCAAATAGTCTGCATTCACACTGTTCACCAGGCACAAGGGAAGCACAGGGCACATGTGCAGTAAAATGCATTAGTCCTCTCTTTGGTCTGAGCAATCATGTTAGTTCACGTTCAGTTACTGTCACAAGTTCCTGAGAGGAACAGCTATAAAAGAAAAAGGCTCAGTTTGACTGACAGTTTTGACATGGATGGATGCATGATGTATGTCCATTTGTGCCCTTGTATACTTGTGGTGGTCAGGTAAATTTTGGGTTCCTTCTTTCCAGCATGCAAGTTTCAGGCCTTGAACGCAGGCTGTAAGGTTTGGAAGCCAGCAGCTTTACCCCTGAGCCATCCCTCAGTCCCAGAATGATTACTTTTGTCAGCTCACTTGGATAAAACTGCCTAGAAGATTACTAAGGCACACCTTCTGGGCATGACAATTAGATCTCATGAGATATGTCACAGACAAATTGATCTAATAAACTGATTAATTCTTTGATGGGGAAGGGAGGGAGTTCAAAGATGGGGCCTCAACAAAAATGGTAGGTCATGTGACACATCCTCGGAAGTTATGTCTTGTCCTGACTCCTATGAGTATCCTTCTTTTCTCTGCCTCATGCCTTCTACCTCCAGAAACATAACTCCAGAAACAGCCACACAGACCTGGCACCACAGTCAAGCACTTGAGGCACAGCAATGATAAACTGAAACTTCTGACATCACAAAATAAATCTTCTCTCTTTAAACTCTTTCTATTAGGTGTTTTGTTACTGAAATGAAAAAAATAAAAAGACTAATACAGAGCCCACAATGAACTAGTTCTCATGGCTTCAGGCCTATGGACAGACCTTAGGGCTGAAGCATACGGTTGATTGATGCTCCTCACAGGAAGGAAGGGAAATGAGGAAGGCAGAAAAGTGACAGGTCCCACAGACCCCCAAGATATATCTTCAGTGACTGAAGACTCCCCGCTAGGTACCAACTCTTAAAGCTTCTCATGCCTCTTAACCATGGCAACAAGAATAAGCCTTTAGAAACATGGATCTTTCAGGAACACTTAGGAACCATGCTATAACATCAGATCTGAGACGTCATAATTAGTTTTCCTGTTTCTGTATTAATGCACCCCAACAGAAGCACTTACCTTTTCTCTTTTTATTCAGTCCAGACACCAGCCCTTCTAATGGTGCCTCCCACAGGTAAGAAGGTCCCTCTCACTTGAGTGAGTCTGGATAATTCCTCACAGGCATGCCCAGGGACTTGTGTCCAATCAATTGAGATCCATCAGTTTGAAGACGCTAACCTTCATAAATATATCGCTAGCAGTATTTGCATTTTATACTGAGGAAAACCATTTCTCCCAGATGTTAGGTGACTTATATATGATCACATGCTGAAAAGTGGAAGCATATGAACTTAAAATAGCCCTCAGCCCTATGTACCTGAGCAATGCTGCTTTCTGGAGTCACAACTGATATCTTGTGTTGCCAAGTGTCTTCACATGAGGCTCTTCACATCCTAGGAGTTGAACTGGTTTATTTAATTGGTATGAAAATAATGGAAACAGAAGCCAACAGTAGCATTAAAAGAATAGGCTGCCAATGATAGGACAGTCTCTAGTCACAAATCCCTGACTTGTAAATAGATATGTATGGTGGCCAGCAGTGTTTACCTGCTGACCCCTGGGCTTTCCCAAACTCTGAGACTGCCATCTTCATCTGGCATGACTGGCTGCAGTATTTCAAGTTAAAGAAGTATTTACATACACATGTGCACACATATGGCGATGCCAGATGACAATGCCCCAAGTGGGAGGCAAACACTGACACTATTACTCTAGGTTGTTCTTGCTTAGAAACAACAACTGAGCTTGTTTTGAGAAATTAGACCCAAGGAGCCAAAGCCTAAAGTAAAATAATTTACTTCTTTGGGAAAATGTTTGTTAGAATTTACTCAATATTTTTTTCTTTCTTCTTTATTTTAGGGCCTGTGCTGGCCTGGAATTAATAGTCTTCCTGCTACATCTCCTGAATGGGATGCTAGGCATACACAACCACACCTAGGATGGTGTTACTGTGGGGCAATGTTATCATCGAGTTTCTGTCTTCAGCATTTACTCATCCTTATCTCTACTAACCTATCAAGCCACCTGCTTCACTATCAATCCAGTGGTTTCCACCAGGGCTGAGATGATCTTGGTTGAAGAATACATCTGCCAAAGTCTGGACACTTTGTAAGTATTATCCTTTAAGGTAACAAATACAACTAGGATTCATAAGAAGTGGCCATCTGTGCTGTTCAATATCTCACAACACAGACAAAACCCCTTACAATAAAGACACTCTGTCCAAAAACCTCATTAGTGCCAAAGATGAGGTCCTTAGGTTAGGCTATGAACTTCCTGTTAGAGCTTGGTCACCAATGTCTTTTAAAGTCTCTGGTTAATGCTGGAACTCAGCTTGCATTCTCATACACAAAGGAACGTCCCTTTTTCTGCTGTTGTGTATGAGGTGGGAAGGCCCACTGCAGGGATCCTGGGCTAAATCAATGGGAGCAAGTGAAGCAAGCAAGTGAAAGCACTGACTGCTCTCTTCTTCGTAGCTGTGGTTCCCATGTGGCCAGATGCTTGAGGCTCTGGCTGCTAAGGCTACTCTGCCATTATCCTTCCAAGTGTGAGTCAAACCAGACCATCCCTTAAGGTGATTTTGCCAGAGTACCTTATGACAGCATCAGGGTACCTTATGACAGCACCAGAAAAAGCACGCCCAAGACACTAACTAACCTATTAATCTCAGAAGAATTAGCCCTGATCTTTACAGTTATGTACACTAAGTCCCCATGTCTAGAACAATGTAGACTGTCAACTATTTGATGAATCGTAAATATTTTTTTACAGGAGCAAGCAGGACAAGAGGAAGGGTTTTCACGACCCATTATTATCACGAAAGCAGAAGAAAAGTGAAAATACACTTACAAGGACTTCTTTTCCCAGGATGTCATTAAAAATAAGCTTAGTTCCTCTTTTGGCAATTTTTACAAGCCCCACCTGTCCACTTGACTATGACCACCACTGTGTGTGCTTTTCTTGGGGATATCTCAGATAGAGATGGCAACCATAGACCAAAGAAATGATTCCAATTGCCAAAGTGAGTTGAGAATTGCAAGTCTGGGAACCACAGAAAAGAATAAACTCTCCATTGAAAAATACTATGCTAATCAAATTATCAGTACTTAAGATCACAATGAACAAAGGGACAGTCTAGACAATTACCTCTTTGTGTGACTCCACATGATAAGATATTAGGAGATGAAGGAGAGGGAGAAGGGATGGAGTTATGACTTCAAACACCAGGCTTACTGCTCATCTTTAGGAGGACCATGGGGGTGGGGACACTTTAAAGTCACCCATTTTGGGAACAGGAGAAGCGAAGTGAAAAAATATTCCCTGAAAGTGAAAAGGCAGAAAAGAGAAATTTAATTTCAAGAAGCAAGGACTGAGAGAAGTTCATTGCGGAGAACACACACACCAACCTATTTTCTCGGGGGCTTCGGGGAAGAATTATTCATTTCTGGACAAAGGATAAGAAAAATTAACTCTGGGATAACAATAAAAAAGGAGACAAACTCAGCACAGTAAAGGAGAAAAGACAAGACAAACCCTACACAGAGGAAAGAAAGAATGGCAGATGATAAGAAAGACCCAGTGTTTCATTTTGGGGGGAAGAACACAGAAAGGGCATTTTCAGAGAAATCTGTGATATGGGAAAAAATTGGTCCATGATTATCCATTTTTGTATAATGGATACTGAAGAGAGTGCCGAAGCTCTCGCTTCAATACGAGGCTGAAGAATATCTGAACTTTCTTTTCAGGCTAATCAAAATGAGAAAGGAAAATGCAAAACTTTAGACAGTTAAAGAGGTTATTTCACAGGCATAAATGTGCACGGTGGAAAGATCTGTATTTTAGAATTCACCAGGTATAGGAGAAACGGTGCTCTCTCCTACGATGTTACATTAGCATTAACTAAACCCAAATGCTGAAACAATTTCACCCACAGATTAAAAGCAGTATCAACTTTTCGCTATAGGAGCTGTTAGTTAGAAGTAAGGAATCTCAGGCAAACGGTGGTGCCAGACCTAGCAGTATTCAAATCACAGTTAAACTTTGAAAGGAGGACCAGAAGATGATATTTCTGTATGACTCCCGGGTGTGTTGCCACCCCCACCTTAGAGACCACAGCACTCATGAGTACTGTAACGGTACACAATATTGAAATACGAAGTTAGTCTGCAGTGTCCTGTGGACGAATGGATGGATGGGATATTGTTTGCCATAGAGAATACAAAGTTACGTTAGCTACAGAAAAAAAAATGGATTTGATTGGATGCTATGATATTAAGGAAATTAAGCCAAACTCACAAAGACTGGATCGTAGGTTTGGTCTCATATGAAGAGCCTACATTTTAAAAAAAATACATGAAAAGGAAAAAACAAAAAGACTTTTGGGGGAAGACCAGTAGGAGGAGGGGGGTGACAAAAGAGATTGTGGTAGGGGCAGGGTAAGTATGAACACAGTTCCTTGTATATAGATATGAAAACATTGTAATGAAACTCACTACTTTCAAGTACTCTATAAGACTAAAAGATTTAGCCTCTTCAGAATTTCATTGCCTAAAAGCATGACCTTGTGTGACAATTATCTCCCACTACTGTGCACAACATTTCCTGGGGACAGGATGGCTGTTCACGGCAGATAGAGAGGACAGCCACAGACTGAAGATATGATTCCACCACACACAGTCAAGAGAGTCACTGGGTTTATCGGTGTTATCTGCAGGGGCACAAATATCTCCAAGATCAATACATGACTGTGGAAAGTACATCGTCCAAAAGCACACCCCAGCGTGAAAGCCGCCTCACTGAAGTTTCCTGTGCAATCCACAGGCATTTCCTTTGAAGAGTCACGCTTCCCCAGAAGAGACACTACTTCCTGCATAGCTTCAGAGAGTGGCCTCCTTTGTCTTGTGGGCCTCCTGGGCTGCCATTTCTTTTGAGTTTCATGAGAGTTCTGTAATTCCCCCAGGAGGGAATGTTGCAATCCACAACCACCACCCAACTACTTGTAGCATCCATCATGTTGGAAATGGGACAGCTGTTACCTGTTAACACCCACATCCCAGACCTTTGTCCTGGCAGCCTCATGGGTTTGCCTTTAGTGTGTCCCTTTCGTCATTAGAGAGCTCGGGGATTTGCAGAACCGAGATCCACTACAGCGTGCTTGCATATAGACGCATAACGGGGATTTCATTTCACATTTTATTTCTTAAGGAAAAAAATCTCCAAAGGAACACCCATAAATTTAAATATAAAGGAAATATATGGTACACTGTTGACAAGAGGCAAATGGGAAAAAATAAATAAATGCATTTACGTAGAAGACAAAAAAGTCCCCTTCAACTTAGCAAAAAGAAAAAGGCATCTGAAGTTGCCTATGGAAATTTAGCAGCTAAAGGCTTTATCAGGAGTTATTTAAGTCTTTTCATGAATAATCAGAAATTAGCCAGGAATTCTCACAATTCTCTGCAGGGAAATGAAGCAGAGCAGTTTTTCAGATCACAATCCCCTCTGTTCTTAGAGGGTAGCCGCTTGGCTCCTCCAAACAAGTATTCAGGAAAAATACAAAGTGTTTGCAAAAATTCATTTCCCAAAGGAATGGAGACTATTTTAGAGAATATATTTTAGTTTTCATTATCCAATTTTGAAAAAGAAAACAGTTTTTAATGCAATTTAAAATTAATCCACATGCATACGTGGCAGCCAGCAAACTTTTATCTGATTTCTCTCCTTCCCTCCCCTTCCCTTCTCTCTCCATCCCTTCTGTTCTGTCTTCCTTTTTTCTTCCTTCTTCTTCCGTTTTCCTTCCATAACAGAGAATTACTCACCTCAGAGCTCAGAACTGCTGAGGTGGATTTAGCCACCTTTCAGGCAGTATTGACACCTGCAACAGAGAAGAATTGTTTTCCCTAAAACATATTAACTAAATCTAGCTGTTTTCCCCACTCCACAGCTGACTCCATAGAACCTTATTAGGATATAATGCAAAAGTAATTGCTAAAACAAATCACTTACAGCCCACGGCATTGTCCCCCAAGAGATACTAACTTAGCCTTTCATTGATTTCCCCTGATTCTAGTGCCCTGAGAACTGAAAAACACACCACTAGATGTAGCACCGAGAAAATTCTGTGCCTGTCAGTGACTAGCGTGTTCTCCTTGGAGCTATGAAATCTAAAGAGTTAAATTACTAGATCATTTTTCAAGCAGGAAATTCTATAAGTATAAAGTTAATAGCAGAAACATATCTCCTTAGAATAAACATTGCAGTTGGAATGAGCTGTATATATGTGATAAGCTGGATGGGATCCTTTCTGCCCTGGTGCAGGAACAGTGAGGAGCATACGTCATCGGTGTAATTAACACTGGGGAAGGGAGACACTCCCACGTGACTCTTTTTCCTCAGAATGCCTGATGAGATGCATTTGAGGCTGTGATAAAGTTAAGTTCTGTAATGTAATAACTCATAGCCAGTAGTCACTGCTTAGTGTGGGGCTAGGCAGACTGTAGGATGTGGTTGTGTTACACACACAATATTCACCACTGTCCTACAGAGATGCCAGAACCAGTGAGATTCACGGAGGTAAAGAGACACAGAGAGACGGAAGGGAGAGGTGGCAATTATAGAGATTTAATCATGAAATGATGGTCAGGGGAGTAGGCTAGAGACACAGGGATTCCAGCTAAGGATGGCTCAGCTGGAGAAGTACCTTCCACACAAGCACAAAGGTTTTGGGGCTCCAGCAACCGTGTAAAATGCTAGGTATGGCTCAGAACTATGGAGGCATAGATGGAAGGATCCCTAGCCAGTTACTCAAGCTGCACTGATGAGCTCAAGATGTGGCGAGAGGCCCTGTCTCAAAGCATAAGATGAGGAAGAAACACAAGGCTGACATAGGATTCCCCTTTGTATGCTGTGAATACCATTCGTTGGTTAATAAAGAATCTGTCTTGGACCTGGCAGGGCAGAATAGAGGTAGGCGGTAGGGGCAGACTAAACTGAATGCTGGGAGAAAGACAGCGGAGTCAGGAGATGCCATGTAGCTGCCAGAGGGGAAAGACGAGAGCTGCCAGCTGGAACCTTGCCAGTAAGCCACAGCTACATGGCGATACACAGATTAACAGAAATGGGTTAGTTTAGGACATAAGAGTTAGCCAGAAATGTACTTAAGCTATTGGCCAAACAGTATTGCACATAATATAGTTTCTGAGTGATTATTTCATGGTCTGGGTAGCCAGGAATGAACAAGCAGCCTCCTACAACACAAGGTACCCAATCAAATTCAGGCTTCCATATGCACTCACAAGTGTATGAATGTATCACTTACACAGTTAAACACACACACACACACACACACACAGGGAGAGGGAGAGAAAGAAAGAGAGAGAGAGAGAGAGAGAGAGAGAGAGAGAGAGAGAAACTGAAATCTGGTGCAAGCGGACAGAATGAAGCCCTACTGACATTTATTTCTGATAATTTTAGAGCCCTAGAAGCCAAGACAAGGTGGGGCAAGTTTGGCATCTTGCAGGGGCCTGTCTGTGGATGGCATTCTTGCTGCATCATCAATCTGTGGGACAAGGAGAGTGGGACCTAAGGAACCTCTATCGAGATTTTAAAATCCACTCACGATGGCTCTGCCTTCATGACCTCACCCAACCCTGATGAGCTCCCAAAGACCTTTCCTCCAAACACCATCAGGCTCAGGCATAAAGCCTCTCTCTGAGTTCAGAGGATACAACAATCCACCCCATAACAAATCCAGAAGAGCTCATCTAGAGATGTCTCTTCCAATGACAGAAGGGAAGATCTGTTCTGCCCAGACCCTCAGCTGATAGGCTTAGATTCATTCACATTGTACAAGGCAATGTGCTTTACTGAATATCTATACTCTAATTCAATGTTATGAATCCCAGCAGCATATTTTTAGTCATATGTGGAGCAGTGTGTGCATGTGTGCATGTGCATGCATGCACATATAAAAAAGTAGAAGGGGAACTATTTGGGTGGAGGAAGGAGAGTATAAAGGGAAGAAGAGACATGGTGGGGGCTGATATGAAACAAGCAATGATGTACATTTATGAAAATGTCAAGCGAAATCCAGAAATTTGTGTGGTGCCTAAAAAAATGACAAAGAGAAATTGAAAAAAAAAAAGGACTTAATGGTTTAAGCATTAATTTCATTTAACACACTTACAGAAATACGTAGAACAATACTTGATTAATTACTCAGGCATCTCATGGCCCCATGAGGTTGACTCATAAAATTATTCATTACTGGACTGTTCTAGAAAGGGAGAAAAAGTACGACTTCCTTGCCAGGGAGAATCAGGGATTGGGATGTAACTGAGAACACATTGCTTATGAAGGGGACACATATGGAAAGAGAAGCTGTGTCCTGACATGAGGTTAGAGAAGGGGTGGTCAAAAAAAAATAGCTGGTGACCAAGGAGGATGGGCATTCTCAGAAGAACAAGAGGAAACAATTACTAGGGAGTATTTGTGGGTAGGACGTTTAGATAAAGGAAAGCCATAATCTGCCTCCTACTTTCAAGTCTCAGGGGCCAGAGAAAGCAAAGCAAGGGTGTGAACACAAATCAAGAGAGAGATTTAAGAAGGAAACAGGAGGTGTGGCTGAATCACAATGGTAGAGCATTTGTCCAGCATGTGTGAGGCCCTGGGGTCTATCCTAGGCTCAGGATAGTAGAGCACTTGCCCAGCATATGTGAGGCACTGGGATCCATCCCAGGCTCAGGATGGTAGAGCACTTGCTCAGCATATGTGAGGCCCTGGGGTCTATCCCAGGCTCAGGATGGTAGAGCACTTGCCCAGCATGTGTGAGGCCCTGTGGTCTATCCCAGCCTCAGGATGATAGAGCACTTGCTCAGCATATGTGAGGCCCTGTGGTCTATCCCAGCCTCAGGATGATAGAGCACTTGCCCAGCATATGTGAGGCCCTGTGGTCTATCCCAGCCTCAGGATGATAGAGCACTTGCCCAGCATATGTGAGGCCCTGGGGTCTATCCCAGGCTCAGGATGATAGAGCATTTGCCCAGCATGTGTGAGGCCCTGGGGTATATCCTAGGCTCAGGAAACAAAACCGCAGTACCATCAAGGATGACAGCAAATGCTGATCACACGTTCCAGAGACTGTAAGGATGTGATGTGTTGCTAGTGTTTCTCTCTTGCTGTGCTAAAACACTCGACCACGAACAACTGAGGGAGGAAAGGTTAGCATACAGTCCCGAGGGACAGAACCCATTGTGGATGGGAAAGCATGGTAGCGGAAGCAAGAAGCTAAGAGATCCCAGGAGCCTGTGTGGACACTTCTCATTCAGATCGCCACAGGTGAGAAACCTGGACGCTTTGTTACAGCTACTGGCTCATCACCAATGGTTGGGAAACAGGGAAACTGAGGTTCACCCTTAGATCTAACTTCATGCTGCAAAGGCTAAGGAGATGCCCCCAGTTAAGTAATTTCATTCCTGAGGAAGAATTTGGAAAAAAAAATACAACTTTTTTTAGTTTGATGTTATACAAGGGTATTAGTAAAGTCTGGGCCAACTGTAAAGTACATCTGCATGATTTAGATTATTTGGGATTTCCTTAGAATTAAAATATTGGAAAATTACAGTAAAAAAGTAGAGAATTGTTAAAAAGCCATATGTCGAAGTCTATGAATTTAAAAGCCACTGCTAAGATTTAACTGTAATGCATGTGACTTCAAAGTGCTTCTGTGAAATAGTCTGTAAAATAAGACAAATTCTCTTTGGAACTAATTCAAATGATTCTTTGTCTTCTAATCTCCTTTAAAACCTGTTTCACATAGTGCTCACTGCAAGATGTGGCAGTGATTGAATTAACTGAACAGCAGTGTCTAATAGCTTCTTCCATGCAGCACAACACACACACACACACACACGCGTGCATGCACACACACATACACACGTGCATGCACACACACATACACACGTGCATGCACACACACACACAGCATCTATGCTTGCCTGTGTCTGTACTCCATGTAAAATGATCTCTATTGACAACTCCTATCAAATATAGTGGGGAAAATAGGTAAGCTACATCAAATAACCCACATCAAAGCATCCTATGAATCTATTTTGGAAAACTTTTGTAAATATGTCAAGCTAATATACAATGTTACATATGTGTGTGCTGTCTATAAATAGAATAAATCCCACGTACCTTCATATAATTGAATAAATTGGGACTTTTTGATATTAAGTAATAAATCTTTGTTGTGTGTGTGTTCTATGCACTTGTGGATATGCTCATGATTGTGTACATGTATGCAGATGCCAGCATTCCTCTGTGTGTGGGTGTGGGTAGGTGCATGTGTGTAGGTCAGAGATCAAAACCGTATGTGTTTTTCAATTGCTTACACCTTATTTTTGGAAAAAGGGTTTCTCATTGAATGTTGAGCTCACTGACTCATCTAGACATGCTGGCCCGTGAGCACCAGGGATCAGCCTGTCTCTGCCTCAACTGATTCGAAGGTTGCTTATGCAGTTTCTGTAACCCAGGTATTTCCTGGGTTCTGGAGATTCAGACTCAGATCCACATGATGGCAGGCAAACACTTTGCCCATGGAGCCGCCCCACAACCCCCACATAAATCCCAGCCAACCATAGCATTGATGCAGAGATGGTCACGTGAGTCTTAAACCTGTCGCCGATTCTGCCTCCACATTTACCCCACCAGCTGGCTGGCGACTAAGCTAGAAAGGGTTGCTCAGCTGTGAAAGCACTGCATAGCATATAATGTTTTATAAACACATTGCAATGCTCTTGCTGAGATTTAATATAGGGCATTGCAACTTAAACACTTTCAAGCTCCCCCACCAAGTATCCCAGGTGGCCCCTAAGTGGCACTTGCTTTGTTGCTAATACCGGGTATCATGACAGAAGGCCAATGATAACTAATGTGATAAGATGACAAGAAGGAATCTAAGTCACCACGCATGCTGCGCTATTCATTTAGACAATCATTACATGAGACATCAGCAGCTATACTGTGGTCCCTTAAAGAGGCATTAGAGCAAACACGTGTGGATGCAGCCACCGGCTCAGATTCCTGTGCTCTGAGAACGAAGCCCTGTGCATCCAGCTGCCACTGGGAAAATAATCTGAAATCCTGTGAGACTGGGATCATGCTGGGTCTTTGGAGAGCTTTTATGTGAACATCATAACATCATTTAAGCTAGGGGAGTGTGACTGGCTCTTTAGAAAATTTGCATGTTAATATGAAGGAGAGAAGTTGGATCTTAGACATTTCCTTGACTCCCTGATATTATTTGTAAGACTGTTTACAAAACTTTATCTATGTAAAATGGGCAGCTAATTGAAGTGAGAACCCACAAAAGTCTATTAAACAGTTTATTAAGGGATGCATAGGAAGAACAGACTCACAAATACAGAACAAGGTAGACTACTCCACTGATCCGGCTGCTGCAGTTCCGTGGTTCTCCCAAGGGTGATGAAGACCAACCGCAAGATGCCTCTCCACCATCTGCGCCAGCTCCAAGCACCCAAGAGAGTGCACAGGACCCTTCTCCTCCATTTTATTTGGTCACATGTCCAGAGAAAACCATGCCCATGGCAAGTCACACCAAGGTCATTGGCTAAATAAATCAAACACCCACGACAACTGATTTACCAAAAGCAGAAAATTAGTTGATGGTAGCTATACATATTTAAGGAAATCATATGTAACTATTTAGGAAACTGAGGGAGGAGCTGGAGGAATGGCTGAGGTTAAGAGTACTTGTGGCTCTTGCAGAGAGCCCATTCTCAGCATCCACGTCAGGTGTCTTACAACTGCCTGTAACTCCAGATCCCAGAGGGCCAATGATTCTGGCCTCTGCAGGTGCTGCATGTATATGCACACACACACACGTGCACACACACACACACACACAAATAATCTTTTGGAAAAAGGAACTGAGGTAGTTTTATGTCTATGAACTATATAGCAATCTAAGTTGTTTTGGTTCTAACCACAAATATAAAAATACATACCTGTATCAAAATATGTACTGATATAGATCATCGACTGAATAACTGAACATAGAAAAGTCAGGATAAACAAGCATGCAGAAGAAGAGAAGACTCTTCCATACAGAAGAGTCTTTTGATGAAAAAGTGCAGACTGTGTGCAATGTGAGAAGGAGCCAAGCACAGCATTTTCTTTTCGCCGAGTACAGTGTGAAAAGAAGCATTGGACAACTGTATGGCAGAGAGATGTGGTGAATCCTGTCCCAGGCAGAGATCAAGTTGAACAGCAATAGATGCAAGCCATGGTGATGGTGGTAAGTCATACTGACAGGGTACCCTTTATGAGAGCATCTAAATCTCAACCCCAGTGTGGAGGTGAGAAAAACCTCACATACATCTGAATTGAAGCTCTTCAGTCACCAAAGAAAGAAACACTGGAGGAAAATCAACAGGGCTGAAGTCAGAATTCAGCATTACTGATGACTGAAAGAGTTGTCACTCTATGGGTAGGAGCCCTGTCACAAGTCTGGAGAGTTGTAGGCGGTCTCCATGTTGTAAATCTCCATTGCCACCCTCGCCACCACCAAGCTCAGCTTCTCCTGGCATGTCACCGGCGCTCCCTCTCTCTGTATGCCCCTTCTCCTTCTTCTGCCAGCTGACCCTCTTTATTTTCCCCTTTCCCAGGACAACGTTTGAGGATTTTCAAGTCTTTCCCTATCTGGCTTCTTGCTCACTCTGTCCCAGGACTGACTCCCAAGTCATTGCCATCATCCCATGAATTGCTGCTGTGTTGAGAAGTCTTTGCTCAGTCCTGTCCTTGATCATCCCATTTGGAAGTCTACTAGCTGCCCCAAATTATAGACCAAAAGGGAGGTTGATTTACCAAAGGAAATCGTGAATCAAAAATTAAATCTGAAGCTTTTCAAAATGCCATTTCCCACCCTAATACTCCTACCCTCCCGATGTTCAGCCCCACACCAGAAGGCATATTTCTCTCTCCTCCACATGGTAGCTCATTTGCGTATAAGCCCTCTCTGTCTCCAATTGCCCCCAGGATACATCCAAGGATCTTGATGTCCATGACCCCACATCTTTCTAGGACGCTTCATACCTGCAGGGGGCAAGCATTCCACTTGTTTCTGTGCTCACGGGCCTGCCCTCCTGCTCACAGCTGCTGCCCCCAGCTCTGGCTTCCCAAGATTTGCATTCATTTACATATGGAACACCTCTGAATGGGACTATGTCTGACAATCAGTGGATGGTGCTTCAGAATCATGCTACTTATCTTCCCTTTTCCTTTCAGATTCTGACATAGCAAAAATAAGAGCAGAAATTGCAATCAATAGTTTCCTAACTTTGATGAACTAGGAAGCATATAGTCTTCCACAAAATGTGAAAAAGAAAAATTTTATAGTTCCCACCAGACTGTGTAACTCCCCTGACAAACTGTCCCAATGGCTTTGCACGGCTCTGAGAGATAAATAATAAATACCCACTATTGCAAGCCCTACAGAAACTTTTATTATCGAACCTTTGCACACTCCCTGACTTTCTCTTCTTCCGCACACCCAAGTCTCCACAGTTCAGTCCCACTGCTGTTTATTATATTTCCTAGAACGTGGCAAGACCGTTCGAATCTAGATTCTTCCCTGATGCAATGTTTGTACTACCTTTGCATGTCTTCTTTGTACCCACCAGGTCCTAAGGGAAGCATGATTCTCAACCAACCACCTACTGTGCTACTTTTCACAAGGCATGACTTAGAAAAATGTTACTTTGTGCACAGTATTTAATACTCTGTTAAATGCCCTGTTTCTTCTGTTGTTGTTTATTTTCTTATCTGCAAGGACACAAACTGCATAATTACTGGGAACGTTTATGCCCATCTTCTGATGTCCAGGCCTCAGGCGGAGCACAATCTGCTACATAGGAGGAACTTAGCCATTTTGTTGACTTCCTGAGGAAACCAAGGACTTTGTGTTTAACTTGGAAGCAAGTTTTTCTCAGAAGAGTTTCTCATGGGGCACCGTGTGGCCATGAAAAGTGGCAAAATCTGGAAAACGTGTCTTTAAAAAGTTTCAGTGGGGGGGGGGAGGGTTAGAAGGTGGCTCAACAGTTAAGAGCATTGCCTGCGCTTACAGAGAACCCGGGTTCAGTTCCCAACATGGTGGTTCTCAACCATGTCTAACTCTAGTTCCAGGGAATCCAATGCTCTCTTCTGACTCTGAGGGCACTGGATTCACATGTTGCACATATATACACCCACACAAAACATCTGCATACATAAAAATAAATAAGTCTTATCAAAACGCCTCATTGTGTCTTACAAGACACATGCCAATGCATCCATTAGATGCCACTCTCTCGTGAATAATGTGTGGCATTTTATGACTTAATATACCTCCCACTTGTACCAGTGAGAGAATAAATGAGATGACACATAGGCAAACCCACTGATCATCACTAAAGCCCGTTTTGGGCTATGATACTGTAAGTCCCCACTGACAACCGTGCCCATAATTTCATGGAACTATATCCATCCTGTCAGTCAGCATTCAGCTGGCATCATAAAACTCAAAGTGCACCTGGTGTTCAGATCTTGGGTTTTAGTACTACTGGACAATAAAAGGAATTAGGGCTCCTTGGAGAAATGGCTGACTCTAAGGCTGGGGCAAGGAAAGTTCAAGATGAGCCAATATCCTTATTGTATCCATATAAATTAAGAAAGTTCAAAAAGTAGCTAAAAGGACAGATCCCTGTCAAGAGTCAACAGAGCTGGCTGAGGGACCTTCCAATAGCCAAAGCTGGAACAATGTCAGAAATACGATGATTTAGTACTGATTATAAACAAATGTATAAAATAAAAGCAACTAGTTCCCAGCTGATATAAATAGTTGATTACTCAAGGAGAGAAGAGAGACATCATCTTGCTGGGAATTCTTGGTGCTACATGTTCTAACTTCATTTCTGCTGCTGTGATACATACACTGACCTAAAGCAACACAGGAATGAAAAGAGGTTGCTTGGGTTTAAATTCCAGGTTATAGCCTATTATTGGTGGGAAGTCAAGATAGGAACTCTAAACATCACATCCATAGTTGACAGCAGAGAGGGAAGAAATGCATTTCGTCTTGCTTCTTTGCTTGCTTCTGCTCAGCTCATTTTTTCAGCATTTACACTGCTCATGACTCCTTTGCCTAGGGAATGGTGCTGCCCACAATGAGTTGAGTTTTCCCACACCAGTTAAAACTCAAGTCTATTTCCCACAGGTGTATTCATAAAACAACCTAATCTAGATAACTCCTCCACCAAGACTTTCTTCCCCAGGTGATTCCAGATTGTGCTGAGTTAAAATTAATCAGCATACTACATGTAACTCTTTCCCCTCTCGGAAGTGGATCTTGGTCCCTGCCCTTGCCACACGGACACTTTGGGGTATGGGCTAACAGAATGATCCACTTCTAAATAACAGCATATGGGTAAGGTGGGTAAAGCAACTTTAGAAATGTAAAGATAATACTTAGCCAGGGATGAGCCTAGGTAGGCTGAGCATCTCATTGCCTTATAGATGTCATGAACCCTTTCATTGGCTGAGACAAGAACGGTTTTGTACTCTTGTAGCGTTCTTCCTCAAGATGTTAAGCATAAGACACACCAAAAAAATCTCAACTGACCAATAGCTGAGTGGCAAGATGCCAAGCTGTTAAAGGCTCAATACATAAACATGATCTGAGAAAGCATCTCAGTGTGAGCTGTGGAAGATGTGCTGTCTTAGTGTTACTGTTGCTATGACAAAACACCATGGCCATAAGCAACTTGGAGAGAAAAGGTTTTGTTTTGCTTAGACATCTACACCACAGTCCATCACTGAAGCAAATCAGGGAAGGAACTCAAATAAGGCAGTAACCTGGCAGCAGGGATTGATGCACAGACCACAGGAGCACTGCCTACTGGCTTGCTCTTCATGACTCTCTCATCTTGCTTTCCTAAGTCATCCGGGACAACCGGCCCAAGGGTGTCCACACTCCCAGTGGGCTGGGCCTTCCTCCATCAACATCAACCAAGAAAATACACCAGGCCTTCCTACAGGCCACTGTGGTGAGAGCATTTTCTCAGTTGAGGTGCCTTCTTCCTAAATGTCACTGCCTTGCGTCCAGCTGACACAAAACTGGCCAGCACATGTTAGACAGAAAGAAATACACTGATGGGAAAGAGGGTGAAGTTCAAGTGAAGCCTGGAGTGCAGCTCATGGTGAGGCACCCAGCAGTTTTTTAGCTTTAACAAAACTATCAGGATCCTGGAGGGTAACAGCAATGGGGAGAATGGACGTGGATTGGGGCACACGAGAACAGACTTTTGATCCACTTTCAAAATAAAGTAAAATTCCTCTAGAAGTTTGTTTCTAAAGTTCCAGTTTATTTTTAAATCAACAGTGTTTCTAAAAAGCACCCCATTCACAGGACAGGTTTAATACCTAAAATATGAACTTCCTCATTAAACTCTAAGTTACCAGGGTTAGCATCAACAGGCTTAACAAGGCTGCATTTCTCATCATCCCTTGTAGCTCCTACTTTCTCTAGGATTCATGGCTGTGAATTGAGATCTAAGCCCAAGGTATGGGAGGTAAACAGACAAGCGAGGAAGGCCACATCTCAGAGTTCTTTCTGTTTTCTCTTTCCAGCTGCCTGCAATGTGGTCAAAGCAGCAAACAGTAAATGCTGTCAGGACCCTACAGTGACCCCAAAGAGGGCAGAACAATCCTATGCCTAGATCAACAGAAAGACAGAAGTTGGGAGAGAAGTATATCTCACAGAGCCAGATGAGCAGGCCTGTCACACCAGCTCTTAATGGCAACCACAGCCTGTGACATGGGTGCAATGAGGATGTGGCTTCTTAGTTTGAGACCTGATGACTGCCTTTAAGCCTTGCCTCTTAGGTTCTTCAGTACCCAAAACTGTTTATGCCAGTAAGAACTCCTCTCCCCCCAGTCTTTGTACTAGCTGGAGCGTGAAATGACGGTAGCCTCTGTCTCTTGAAATCACAAGAGAATCCAAGGCCAATTGCCTTTGCTTGATCTCTCAGGCTCATTTCTAGCCTGCTCCAGAAGCCCAGAGTCCTGTAAGTTATAAACCATTCCATCTTTTAAAAATATGTATTAAGGAGTTCTCAAAGAAGAGGACATGCATTAAACGGTGCAGGAGGTCCTTCTGTCTATTTGTTGCTTTTATTGGTTAATGAATAAAGAAGTTGTTTTGGCTGGAGGCTTAGCAGAACAGAGCTAGGTAAGGAAAACTGAACTGAATGCTGGGAGAGAGAAGGCAGAGTCAGTAAGATGCCATGGAGCCACCAGAGGGGAAAGACGCAAGCTGCCAGCCAGAACCTTGCCAACAGGCCACGAGCCTTATGGTAAAATATAAAATAATAAAAATGGGTTAATTTAATATGTAAGAGCTTGCTAGAAATACACTAAAATCATTGGCCAAGCAGTATTTTAAATAATATACTTTCTGTGTGATTATTTCGGATCTAAGCTGCCAAGCTGCCGGAACAAACAAGCAGGCTCATACCATGGCATTGAAAATGCACAGTACAGTGTTTTGAGATTTCTATACATTGTGAAGTGGTTACCAACTAATTAGCATCTAATTAACATCTCTGCCACCATTTGTTTTTTGTGCTAAGAACCCTTAAGAGCTCAGCTCTTAGCAAATTTCAAGTGTATATAATACAGTTCTGACCCACTGTCTTTCCAGAATGTACAGATAACATGAGGTAACTTTGTACCCTCACACCAGCACCTTCTAATAATGCCATCCTGGTGTACAACTTCTTGTAAGCTCCAGTCTGCTCTCTGCTTTTGGGTGGAACACTTTAAAGACCATATATGAGTGGCTTCACACAACTTTTGTCTTCTGCATCTGGTTTTACTTCACTTTAGCACAAACCCAAACTCACTTGATGTTTGCATGTTATCATCAGAGTAGAAATTATAACAGACTTTGGATAGGGGTCCTTCTGCCTCCACAGATGACCACAACAATGTGTCTTTGGATAGGGGTCCTTCTGCCTCTGCATATGACCACGACAATGTGACTTCGGATAGGGGTCCTTCTGCCTCCGCAGATGACCATGACAGTGTGTCTTTACTCTCTTTGGTGTGCATATACATATACACAAGCACACATTTGTGCCTTGGAGCCTGTGGCATTCAGATAGCTTCAGGTGCCAGCCTTCACCTTCTACCTTAAGACACAGTCTCTTGTTGCCCCTTGAGTACTCTAGACTGAGGACACACAGATTTCCAAGGAGTCTCTGCCTCCCATCTCTCTACCAGAGATCTGGGATTACAGGTACATACTACAGGGGTTCTGGAGATGTGAAATTTAGATTCTCACACTCCTGTGGCCATCTCCCCAGCCTGAAAATGTGTTTGTTATTGTTTTGTTGCTATTGTCTTTAGTCGGAAGATTCACGTTGTGATTGACTGATTGGAATACACTGGTGCTTAAGTGTTGAAATACCGAGGTCAGGAACCCTTAGTTTGTGCCAGACCCACTGGCTAATTCACACAGAAGTTTTGCTTTCCCTCCTGCGACTTTCCTAGTCATGATGACAGTCATAGCCGCTAAGTCTGAGGCATGAGAGTAGAACAGGAGATCCATCCCTTTGATCTGGCATATTTATTCATTAAAACCTTTCAACAAGCAATCAAGGCATCTCATTGATTGAGCATTAAAAGCACAGAAACCATATCTATGCAAAGGCTTCTGCTTGACGTATGTTCCTCATAATTATTCTACCCAATTATTTCTTTCAACATGTATGAAGCTAAGGAAATCATTCTCTTTTCTTTTTGCCTGTGTATATGTAAGTGGATCACATGTGTTCAGTGCCCATGGAGGCCTGAAGAAAGTGTCAGATCCCCTGGAACTGAATTACCAATGCTTGTGAGCCACTGTATGGGTGCTGGGAACCAAACGTAGCTCCTCTGCAAGGGCAGCAAGTACTCTTAATTACTGAACCTTTTCTCCGGCTACAAGAAGGGCATTGTGAGAGGGAAAAGTATTCACCCAGTTTTCCACATCTTCTGCAAGACAGAGAAAAGGTGAGGTTCCTTCATTAGGAAACTGAGTCTCTATTCCTGTACTCTGCCAAAATATACAGTGTGGCCAAAAGATGCCAATGTTCTGACAATTAGTTCATGTAAAACATCAATAATCTAAATTTTGGTGAAATGCAGCCTGTCTATATATCCCATATAATGTATTTGTGAGCTCACCTGACCCTAAGGAAAAGAGCAGAAAAGCACAGCCCTGTAGTAGACAGAGCTCTGGGATCCATTTAATCACTCCCTGCCCCATGCTGGGCCCCATCCCTATCCCCATGGCTGGGAGCCAAACTTATTACCTGATTATAAATTGTAGAATCTGGCAAAGATCAAGGAACTTTGCAAATGCAATTAAGACATTTAATCAGCTGATCTTATGCTAATGAAAAGGAAGACTAGTGAGTGGTTCCTTTAAAAGAGGGGCTGGAGGTCAGAGAGCTGCTGTTGTTGGCTGTGAAGATGTACGCCACTGTGGGTAGAGAAGACTCACAGAAAACCATGAGGCCAGCATCTCTGGCAGATTCAGGAGATTAAGAATTAAAGCTGACACTCACTAAGAGTCATGGGGGTCTGTCTTGCTGTTCAGCCAGCAACCATGTGACCTGAAAGAAAAACACCAAATGACAAGAAGAAGCTGGTCCAACTCGAACTTGAGTGTCAGCCTGTTGGAAACCAAAGCGGTGGACAAAGCTAAGCAGACTGTGCCCAGGCTTCTGACCTAGACTGGTGCTGAGGGAAAATGCACAGGGGTTGTTTGAAAGCCACTAAGTCTGTGGATACTAGTTTTACAGCATAGAAAATATGTTTAAGGCTGGTATTATTTTCACATGAAAGAGCAAAGTTGAGACTTGGTGGAGGGGCACATAATGTCCCCATGGGCACTGCTGTTAAGTGATTGCTCTGGGATTTGAACTTAGAGCTAACAGACAGCAAAGTCCTTATTCTCCTACCCCTGTGCAGTCATTCCATCTCTGTGGTTTTCCTGCCAAAAGCTGTTGAGATGGAATGAAAAGTCAAGCGACTCTTAACTCTACCTTGTAACATCCAGAGCACTGACTGGCTTTGGCAAATTCCTGATACTCACAGAAGTCAATGTGCAGTTTAGAAATACTGGATACTGCAGAAAAGCAAACTGGTTTTCACTGACCTGGCACCCAGTTTTCATCCATCCCCTCAGAACTATACTGAAAGTTTTTTTTTAATACAGATTTCCAAAGGTTAAGAACTTTTAAATCTGTTCTTCAAGTGGGCGGGTATTTTATGTGCAAAATTAGACTATGGCATGAGGTTTCTACAAAGCCTTTCATTTCTGCTTAGCTCTGTTGCCTGACTGCACAATTTGAAATTAGAATTTTCTTCTTTTGTGTGCATCCTAGGCTGTCATTTTCACGCCGATTGTTCAGTGCTTCATTTTTTTAAGATCCATCTACTCTATAGGACAGAGAGCTGGTTCTACTCCTGTTTTAATCCTTCCAAGTAACATGATTTGAAAACAGTCACAAGTCTGAATACTTTATCCAGTCAAGGGAAAAACACCTCTCTGTATTTTAGCTCCTTTTGATAAATTAATACAATGTGGGCAGCACAGAGATTAGAGGAAAAACATGAAGTCCTCGGATGATGCTCATCCATGCATGATTCATATTTTCTTGTCTTACATTTAGTCTATATGAAATAGTACCCCACACCCCCTAGAATACTCCAATTCTCTACTTCCTTGAACTCCAATACTACCCTACCCTGCTCTTTAACTTACAGTGTCATCATAAGAATCCTTCAAAATCCAGGCCTGACATATTTCACAAATTTATCAAGGAAACTGAGGGTATCAACCCTTGCTTTATTAACCCCCATGGCCTTAGTTGTCAGCAGCTTGCCTGTTTCAAGGTAGCTCAGTTCATAAATATCTACTCAACTTTCTGTCAATCCCTTCTGCTCTTGTTTAAATTCAATGCTACCATCATTTTGGAGACTTCTCAGATATCAAATATGCTCAATACCATGTACTTCTTTCATATTACAAATTAGCTCATTGATAGAGGGATTAATAACTGGAAAAACTGATGAAGTTGGAAAAATCAATAGATGAGCAGGATAATCAAAAGGTGATAGCAGCGTGGATGAGTAGATGAGTGGATAGGAGAAAGGATGGATGGGTGGGGGGCAGAAAGATAAAGGAAGGATGAAGGATGGGCGGTTAGGTGGATAGATGAGCAGATGAATGGATGGGTAGATGGAATGGTGTATGATAGGGTGTGGGTGAGAGTGGATGAGAAGTGATATGATGGATGGATGGTAGGATGAGTAGATGGATGGCTACATCAGTGTGGCTACTTTTGTTCCTTCAGTGTAAACTCTTAAGAATTAGAAACTACTCTTGCTTCAAAACGAATTGACAACACCTAGTTCACACTAGATAAACAAGAAATGTTTTCAAATGAAACAAAGTCGCTCTGCTTAAAAGTCAAAATGCTGAAAACGCTGAGTAGACCATGTCAGTGCTTAAATTACAAGCAAAGAAAAGGCTGTTTCATTCTGGATGACTAGAAGCACAGTCGTCTCCATCAGTTTTGATTCAATTTGTGTGAATTTGTGAATTTGCGGTAAAAGAATATTTATGCCACAAGCACACGGTATCCATGTGCTGCCACCGACATGTGTGATGAGAGGACGGAGCTAGGGAAGGTGACACTTCTGCTTGATTCTTTAGATCATTTCCAAATCCTCTTTGCAAATACCATCTCATTGTCCTCACGAGAAAACTACCGGGCGTGGTAATTTGCTCACCTGAAGAGGAGCAAAACAGAGCTCAGAGGCGTGTCATCAGTTGTTCAAGTTCTCAAAGCCAGGTGTTTAGACAGCCAGGTGAAGGTGAGATATGAGGCCATCCATCCCCTGCAGCCCACAGTGCTTAGCACAAGGACAGGTCAGTGAGATGAAGTGTGGGGAAATGTCCATCTATGAGGGGGATGGCATACACTGATAACAGCTGTATCCTTCATGGTCTTCATTTACGGAAAGATTCTTGGGCTTGGGAGAAGGCTCAGTCAATAAGATGTCAGATGTACAACTGTAAGACCTGAGTCTAGATCCTCAGCACTGCCATGAAAGTTGGGCCTGGTGTCATGTGTCTGGAATCTCAGTCCTGGAGAAATAATGCCAGGAGCATTGGGAGTCTTCCTGGCCAGACACTCCACCGAAATGCTGAGCTCCAGGTTCAGTGGGAGATCCTATCTCAGAAAATAAGGTAGACAGTGATTGAGAAAGATACCTCCTGTCAGCCTTTGGCCTCCACACACGTGTCTGTCTGCACACACACATGCACATGAACAGACAGACAGACACACACACACCTATTTAAGAAAGAGAAGAATTCTTACATTTCTGTGTCATGATAACTGGGATCTCCCCTCACATCCAGAGCAACCTCATTCGTACCTGTGCCTGTTTCATGGATCTCAAGAAGAAGCTGGTCTCTGATTGGCTCCATCCCAACTGTGTGCCAGGAGGGAAGAGGTCAGGCATTGGTATCTACTCTATATTTTAAAATGCAGAGTGAAACAGTGAGTGACTAGAGTTCATTATCAGATTTCTGGGATAAACCCTTTCTGACCATAGGCAAGCCATTTGATTTGTCAAGACTTCCTGTCCTCTGAACTCCAGAAATGGATAGTAATGGTGTCTGTAATGAAGGTTCTCATGAAGATGAATAAATGCACAGAAACACTGGAGATGTCCAGCACAGCACCTGCCGTCCAGCACAGTGCCTGCCGTCCAGCACAGTGCCTGCCGTCCAGCACAGCACCTGCCGTCCAGCACAGTGCCTGCCGTCCAGCACAGTGCCTGCCGTCCAGCAAGACTTGACCACCATGACTTTTATGTTTTTGAGACTAATGACCTCACTGATACTGTGTGGCACTCTGCTTCATTTCCCTTCTAAACTATTTGCATACCGTGATGCATTTGTCAACAATCTCCATTTGCAAAAATGTGTTGGCTACAGATGAAAGAGGAGATAGTTAGACAATTACCTGGGAGAGAGAGCACATCTGTTGACAGATCCTCAGATTTAGTGTGCATTGCAGGCCATGTGTGCCCTGATACCCATCTCCTTTTCAATGCCATGCACCCAGAACAAAGCAATCAACATGATAAACAGAAGCTCGGCTCCTTCGTATAATGACGGAAAGATCCAAATGAGCCTTTGCCTCTTATTAAAACCAGCAGATTTTGCCCCAGAGTATTAAAAGTTTTAATTCAACATTCTGTGTGCCTGCAGGCAAGACATTCTGCTAGGTAAAATAAAAACACATTGCAAGTTCTTCTCCCAGAATGTGATAAATCAAGGCTTTAAACAAAAATGATAAACGTTATACTTCCACATAAGAGCGATTCTGAGAGCCCGCTCTGTGGCTGCCTCTGGATATCTCCTTCCTCCAAATTCACTTCTGGAGGAATTTGGGATGCTTGACTCATTGCCAGTGAGTTCTAAGGGTGATGCCAATTGTTTTTCAAACAGGGATGGAGCCATCTCATGTGAATGCAACTTTGTGAGATTCGTGTTTTCTTATTTGCCACCGCAGCAGCGGAGGCAGTAGACTGTGCTCACTTCCAGTTAAGATGAGCAAGCTGTGCCCTCGGGCGCCATCCCTGGAACCCTTCCTTGCAAATTCAGAATCTCCAGAACAGTAAGCTACTTGAGAAACCTGAGACACTGGAATGAAGGAAGATCTCTGGTTTCAAATGCCAACCTGGCCATCAGCAAGCTCTTCCCATGTGAAATCTACCATGCATTTTTCTTTGATGATAGACATGTCTAAAGTTTTGGGAATTGATTCATGAAAACGGGAACAATAATAAGCCTGTGATAAGTTTCTGGTGGGAAAAAGTGGAGAAAATGTCCAGTTTTTCCACTACTAAGGCAGTGCTGAGTGCACAACTCCCTACATCTGAATCCCAAGTCGGTCATAATGGGCCCTGCCAACAATAAATCACATTCTAGCATCTAGTCACCTTGGCCTCCCATGGGGACACAGGGCACAGGGATCATTTCTATAGTGAAGGTAAGAGCATACTATAAATCCTGGCTGTAAAAACGAGTACATACTGCCACCAGAGAGCACAACATTTCTTCCACTTTAGATCAGGACCTGGTACCAAATGCATGGCATTCTGTTACGTTCAAATGAAAACAGCTCATTAATGATTTCTGACTTCAGAAGCCACTAGTGTGACTCTTCTGTCTCACATAGTGAGACTGTGGGACCAATAATGAATTATGAACCTTTTCATAAACACTTCATAGTCACTAGTGTGGGCTGGAGAGATTGCTCAGAAGTTAAGAGCACTGGCTGCTCTGGCATTGGACCCGAGTTTGGTTCCCAGCACCCACATAGTGGTTAACAACCGTCTATAATTCCAGTTCTAGGGGATCTGACGATCTTTGCTGGCTTCCATAGGTATTAGGCACACATATGGTACACATACATACATGAAGTCAAAACAGCCAAACACATCAAATAAAAATAAATTAAATATTTACAAAAAAGTCACCAGCATTATACCAGTTATAGTTGGACAGCTGTATTCCTAATAGTTCAGTACAATCTTGAGGGTGAGCCAATTAAAACTATGCGGAAATATTTACTGCCTCCTAAGCAATGGATGTGAACTATGAAAGCAGCAATAATCAAAATAATGTGAAAGACATGTGACACAGCCCATGATTCCAGCCCGCGGAAGGCAGAGGCTGCGGGGTTACTATGTTGAGTCTATTCCAAGTCACAGAAGACAGAGACAAAGCACAGCCTTTCCCGTTACTACTTGGAGCTGTTATTTCCTCTCTCCCTCCTCCTTTGTTCCCTTCCCCCTCCACTTCCTTCCTCTTCCCTCCCATTCCTCCCTCTCCCCTCCCTTCCCTCTCTCCCCTCCCCCCACTCCTGCCCTTCCTCTCTCTCCACATTCATAACTTGCTTCGACTTCCCTCAGTCAGAGCTTACAGACTATGACTTTTGGTGAGTTCACCCTTTATACTAAAAATATCTACCTCGAAATGATCATGGGGACTCTGCAGGTTACAATAAATAATTTGGGAGCAGTGCTCCACAAACTGAAACCTCTCAGTCCATGCCACTTAGTAGATATTAATATGTCATAGAACTGAGTTGCACCACACATGGCATTGTTGCGTACTCGTCTTGGAGAAATATTCACTGTAGCTTCTGACACCCATTCATATACTTCTGCAGCATTTTACATGTATGGGGAGTGCCCTGTGGTATTCTGTTTCTGCTCTAACAAATAAAGCTTGCCTGAAGATCAGAGGGCAGAGCTAGCCACTAGTTAACCATAGAGCTCTGGAGGTCTGTACAGACAGACAGGAAGTGATATAACTGGGAGGAGAGAGGACTACAAGACAGGAAGAGACAGGAGCTTCCCCCACCCCCCATTTCTTTTGGCTAAGGAGTTAGCAAGATAAGAGATGACTGTGGCTTGCTCCTTTGTCTCTCTGATCTTTCAGTATTTACCCTGCTATCTGGCTCCAGGTTTTTATTATTAAGGCCAATTAGAACTTGTGCAATAGTTCTGTAATGCACACAATGCACAGCCCCAATCTCTTCACATAATTCCCTATTTTGGCATATTCTGCTGATCTCAGTTTTTCAGCATTGTGACCTTCTAATTACTCTTTAATAAAGAGTCATGCTAGTGCTAATTAATCTATGCTTCCATCTTTATCTCATCCCACCCCAGACCCTTCCTAGGAAAGAGCTCACGTGAGCAAAGATCAATGGGGTCAACAATAAACAAGAATGATACGGCAAAGAAGGGTGAGAAGTTGTCAGGAACGAGAAGGAGCCTGTGGAAAATCACACGCATGTGGGATTTGATATAATAGAGAAGGTGTGCTTCATGTTGGCATGCAATCTTGATCAAATCACTTAAAATCTAAGTTTCTTACGAATTCCAGTAGAAGGCACAGGCTTACATTAGCAGCATTGCTGTAGTAATGGAATGAAAGCATATCAAATAACTGCTCCAGAAGCCAGGAGAGTGAAGCAAGCATGGCCCCCTGCCATTCTGTGCACTAGGCAAGCAAACTGTTGCTCTGTGTTTTAAAATGTTAAGAGAACAGTGTAAGTTTTAATAGTTTTGTGTCTTAGTCTTTAAAATGCTATTTGCCAAGGAAAGGCAGTCAGCCAATTGGCTGAGAGAAATATGTATTTTAAACATATAAAATGCTCCTGTGACCGATTTACAGCACTTTCTATCCCATAGAGAATCCAGGCAAATTACACCAGTTGGTAATTAAGAGATGAAATTCAAACTGAGAGGCTTTCTTCATTAGTCAGAAACAAATGGCAAGAGGAAACATCCTCACTCATCTGCCTCTCATTATTGATCAGAGTGTATATACTTTTTTTTTTTTTTTTTTGGTTTTTGAGGCAGGGGTTTCTCTGTGCAGTCCTACCTATCCCAGAAATTACTCTGTAGAACTCAGAGACCCGGCTGCCTCTGCCCCCCAAGTACTGGGATTAAAGTCCCCACACCTGACTTATATGTACTTTTAGATGGTATTATTATGTATTGTCCCTTTAGGGAGGCAAGAATTTCCAGCTACTTGTAATGCGTGTATTCATGAGTCTATGTTCTTTGGGGAAGCTGTAATGATAAGATTTTAACAACTATTAGAGCATTGTCTCAAGTCCCAGCCTCTATCACAGGCCATGTACAAGTGACTGGCAAGCAAACTGTTAGGAAAGCAATACAGCAGACAGCCTCGTGGCCCTCCGACTGTTCACTGGAGCACAGAGTACTCTTATGCAGAGAAGTCTACGGGCGCAACAAGAATGAGGCCACACCCATGCAGTGAGATTAGCCTGCAGTGGAGTCCTACCGTGCATTCCCCAGACCACAGCAAACTTAACATGATTTCTGACCGAAGTGCTGATGGGAGTGGAGATCTCCCCAGCACCGCTGTGGAGCAGGAGCACCATTTGGGGAAACTGTTGGTAGTCTGTGTTTTCTTCACTCTCTCCAAGGCGTATGCCAAGGGAGACGAAACCCAAGCCCACTCAAATAAGTGTACCCAATAACTGTATCCACGCTGTTTAAAAGCCAGAAATAACCCTAGAAACCATAAACCCTAGTGGACAAATACTGCATGTCCTCCAAAAAGGACAGCACACTGAAATAAAATAAAATGTGTGAGAGAAGGGATAATGGACTGGCGAGGATTAAGTGAAGCCACCACCACCAGCACATGGTGACACTTGACTGATATTAGGTTCAGCCATGTGTTTAGTCTGTTGATGTGGGCACTGTTTTTAATATGACCCCCAGGGAAGGGGGCGGCACATGCTGACAAATGCAGTTATGTAAAAGCCTCTATGCAGCTTGAGAAACAATCAAATGAAGAGGCAGCCTGTGGAATGAAGAAAAGTTTGTGATCATGTGTGTGATATAGGGGTAACATCACCAATGTATGAAGAACTTGACAACAACAACAAAAATAATTTAAAACGTGAAAAAGTTGTTTCTCAAATGAAGACAAACAAATCACCAACAGGAAAATGAAAATAAAAATTAAAAAAGCCCAACATGATCAGGGAAATGCAAATTAGAACCATAGCAAATACTACCCCACATTCATTAGTGTGGCTACTGTATAAAGTTAAAATACAATACATGCTGGCAAGGGAGTAATAGAAAACTCTTGTCCACTGCTGGTGGAAAGGTGGAAAGAAGTTTCTCAAGAAATTAAAAATCAAAATATTATAGGCTATAACCTTTCCTCTAATAGCTATATACCCAGATGAACAAAAAAGATTAAAGTGATAGCTGAGTGATATTCACATGTACCAGACGATGGGACCGACCTCTGTGTCCATCAACTGAAGACTAGATGAAGGAAGTATGGTCTGTGTGCACAGAGGAATACAGGTAAGCCTTTGTGACAGCACAGATGAGCCAGGAGGAACATCTTTGTTGAGTGAACTTAGCCAGCACAGAAAGACAGAGACCACTGGAGCCCATGTGCATGCAAAATCCAAAAATATCGAATCTGTAGAAACAGGGAATGCAATATGGCACCTTGATTGTGGGGTTTGGCGGCTGGTGAGGAGCTGGGTAAATGATACTTCATTTCTTCCATTTGCAGAATATGTTCAAGAGGTCTACTGTATAAAAAGGGAGCTACATTGGCAACAGTGCACTAAATTCTTCAAAATCACAAAGAGATCTGAGTTAGTGTTTGCGTCACACACAAAGTAAGATACATATGTGAAGGAATGGACACACCAGTCATCACGACTGAGCCATACGCTACAAGGTATAGGTTTTTCAAAATGTCATGCTGTGAAACAAAAAATTGCATTTTTTCTTTTCTTCTTTTAGTTTTCTGAATATTTATGTAGTGTGTGTGTGTGAGTGTGTGTGAGTGTGTGTGCGTGAGTGCGTGTATGCAAAGACCACATCACGTGCACGGAGGACAGAGGTCAACATCGGGAGTCAGTTCTTTTCTTCCAATGTGTGGTTCACAGGGACTGAGCTCAGGCTGTCAGGCTGGGCAGTGGATGAGCCATCTGGGCAGCCCTCTCCTTTTGGTTTTCAATGAAAAAAAATTCAGAATGAGTTGGAAGCAAAGAAATATTTCATCATAGTAGAAGCAAGCTTTGGGCTTGCTTGATGGCCTAGTGCTTAGGAGTCTGTATTGCTGTAGCAGAGGACTGAGGTTTGGCTGGCAGCACCCACTCAGCGAAGCCCAACTGCCCAAATTCCAGCTCCAGGGTATCGGATGCCCTTTTCCAGACTTCAGAGGCACCATTGTATGCACATGTGCACACACACACATGTGCACACACACACAGAGGTCAAAGTAAAATGAAATTCACAAACTGATTTCTAAGCATTTTCAATTTAGTTCCTTGCCACTTTAGTAAAACAGGGAAGCCCACATTTTTTTCTGAATGCCGATCATCTTAGTGATTTGGGTCAACATTGCAAGTGAATTTTACTTGATCATTTTATGTTTGAAATGAAAAACTCTGGAATTCAAGTGAAGCACCTATAATGTCATTTCCATCTGAAGTGCTTCCTAATTACAACTTTTGTTTAATATGGGGAGAAATATCTGTGCTAATAGAGATGAGAAGAAGGTCTGCTTCTGATTATACATGCTGTTGCTTGTAGGAGCTCTAACTCAGTATTCCTTGATGCATACATGAGGGCCTGTTTGTGTGTGGTAGTAGATGTATGTGCATACATGCTCATGAAGGTGCATGTGCGTGTGCAAGTGCACGAGTGTGTTTGTGTGGTAGTTGAATGTGTATACATGTTAACGTAGATGTGTGTATGTGTGTTCACTTAGGTTTTATGGAGTCTCTTACTGGACCCGAAGTTCACAGATTCGGCTCACTAACTGGAAAGGCAGCTCCTGGAATCCTCCTGTCTCAGCCTCCCAGTGCTGGGAACGCAGGGAAAGTTCTCAGCTGAAGTTCTCAGCTTTTTCATGGGTGTTGGGGATTTGAACTCAGGTCCTCATGCTTGTGGGGCAAGTCCTTTATCACCCCAACCACATCCAAATTCCCCAAACTCAATTTTCTGAAACCAATTCACTAGCGTATACCAACTTCTGGTGCTTGTTCTGTATTTTTTTCAGCGTAGCTACATGATTAGGTTCTAGACTACGTCAGACTTTAATTGCAGAAACTTCCTGATGGCAGTATGAAGTATTAGTTTTTAACAATACTCTTTTGTGAACGTTCAAGACCATAACAAACTCACTCTAATGAAGCAGAACATTAGAGATGGTGTGTCCAACCCTCTGAAGCAGGAAGTGGAGTCAGCAAAGAGTCAGAGCACCGAGGTAGAGGGTGTTAGAGGACTCATAGTCCCTGGGATGATACAGAAGACAAAAAGATAGGAAAAAAGCAATAAGTCCTTGAAATAAGAATGGAAGGGCAGAAACAAAACTTTGGAAATATAGATAAAACAAATTAAGTGTTTAGACACAGAAGCACATGAGTTGTGTGATCAATTCACTAAAAATATATGCTTCTGGATCTTACCGCACAACCACTGAACCAAATTATTCCAGTTGAGTCTTAGGTGTGACAGAAGATATGCATGCTCACACCCATCTGTCCTGCTGACTCCACCCTAAGGAGCTGCAGCCCCATGGTGACCAGTGGGACACTGACATTCGTGGGTTGGAAATGTTTTCCCTTCGTATCTGTGGCATATGAGCAGTCTCCTGGCAGGAAGCTCTCCCTGGGAGTAGAAATCAGAACATATTTTCATTGATTCTTATTTTTTAGGTGTTGAAAAACAACATGCATTTGTCCCTTTAGAAAGTACCACCATCTGAGGAGGGTGACAAGGTGTTCAAGGCCACCAGGAAGATGATAACTGAAGGCTGGACCCATCAACCATTCATTCTGTGTCCTGGGTAACTCAGCCTGCTCATTTGGAAATGAGACTAAGGCGCCAATTCAATTCATGAGGCAGTTAGCATACAATAAAAACTTATTGGCCTGCACATTCTATGCACACATAATCAGGCATTTTTGCTCTGCTTATTCTAGAAGCCAACAGAATGCCTGTAGGTCTTAGCTAGGAATTCTCATAGGAAAAGTGCTGTGTATTATTTAGGCTTTTCTAAATCATATGTTGGAGACATAATCCCTAAATTCATGCCAACGGGCCTTGGAGGTGAGCCATTGGCAATTAAATAACATGTGATGAGAAGGGGAATCCCCACTGTGGATTCATAGGCTCCATGGAAGAGATAACTTAGCTAGACAACTGGGGTTGGTGCCATCCATCTGCTTGAACTTGCCAACCCCCAGAACTGTGTCCTAAATGGTCCTTTATTGTTTAGAAATCACCCAGCCCATGACATTTACATGCCAACAAGACATGGACAGAGACGC